>NJDC01003434.1:33577-43590 GCA_002245475.1 Calephelis virginiensis
GCGTTTAGTGAAATAATATGTAAGATAAATGTCCAGTGTGAATAAGTTTCTTTGATGATTGACAAACCTCCGCTTTGAGTCCACCTCTATTAAAAGATGATAGATATGTAGATAAAAATATCTTATCCATGTAATTTATGATAACTTTTATGTTTACCAGTATTTTTATTATTAAGTATATTCTTACAAAACTTAACTGGGAAATTAGTTCAAGTATAAATGAACTATGCTAACATAGTAGGTAATCATAAGAATTATTTTCAATGAGCTACAAAGAGTAACTTATTATGTGTAAATGCATTTAATGTGATTTTTATTTCAAGTGAACCTTAAAATACAATCCTTTTACCATTTACTTTTAATTTTATGGACAGCCTCTGCCACTAATTGTATAAAAATCTTATATTTACAATAATCTATGTATCATCACAATTATTTCCCCAATGATTTAACATCTTCTGTAGGATCTGTTTCTTGATTTGTCCTTAACGGCATACCCATAAAATGTTTTCCATTTGGTAAATTTGATCTTTTTCGAGGAGGCAAACTACTTGAAGTTGCCTTTTCTATATTATACTTAAAGACACCTTGTCCTGGTAAATTAGGTATAACATTTGGTATAGTAAACCAAATTCGGTATGTGATGAACCATGTAAGAATTGCTATGACCCCACTAATGAATTTCTCTACCATTATGTGATAATATAGGATTGTTGAGACTAGCATTACATCCCAAAGTAACTGAAGCATTGCAATAGCTATAATCAAACCTCTTACATATGGAGTAAATTTTTCATATGATATTTGTAACATCTTTAACTCATCAGCATTGATATTTTTTAGAGGATTAACACTAGCTGATTTATCATTTAAGCTTCTTGTGTGCTTCTCATCTCTGATATAATCTTTAATCCGTTCCCATCCATTAATAGCTCTAGCCTCTTCAATCAAAACTAAACTAGAATATATCAATATAAAACAATGACCTGATATATCAAATCCATTCCAAAAATGTCCTGCTCTCAAACAAGATACTTTATCACTGTGTAATGTTGAATTACATCGACCATATTTTGTTTCAATAATATTAAAAAGCGTTGTCCAAATATACCAAAACACAGTTGCGACAAGCAGTCTTAAAAGATGACCAGTCAATATTAGCCTCCTCCTTCCACAACATGTTGTGTAAGATGTTAAAAAAACATAAGGCACTGTTAGAAACAAAGTCCAAAACCATCCTATTTTAACAAAGTATTGATTAAATACATTATCACTTCTAGAAAAATAAGTTTTGGGGAAAGTCAGAATATCAGCTATGAGAGAAAGTAAGAATAGAGCTCCTAAATACACTGCTATTTTTAAATTCGTGTCGAAGAATAGCACTTTCTTACAAATGTGCACAATCATTAGAATGAAAATTTCTAATATTGACGACGCCTCTCGAATGGGTTTGGTACCTTTAAATTCAGATGAGTCATTTTGAAACTTATAGTTCATTCGAGCTTTCTCGAAATTTGGTCTAGCACTCATGGCTTATAAATTTTCATATCCAAATTCTAACAAAAGTAACACATTGAACTACGAAGTACGAACAACTACTTTGACAACAACGAAACGAAGTAGAATAATAATAGATCCTCAGTGATGCAACTTTACCGTAAAATATATCGCCAGATTTGGCCTTAAAATAAAAATTTCAGGGTTTTAGCCAAATAATCCCATAAATAATTAAAAACAACATACAAAGAACACTAATAGTCTACCGACAGCGCATAGCCTTAGGGGCAAATGGTGCGGTCCTTACGTGGTCGTGTCAATAGGTAAGAAAATTAGGGAAAGAGGAAATTTCATAAAAATAGTCACAATTTAACGAAAACATATTTTATAGTATTGAAATAAGAAACATTGTAATCATGACTTTCATGATTACAGCTCTTATTTGTCTTTTGTTGTCAAGGTATAGTTTAAAAACCAACCTAGTCACTTTGATATCTAGCTGCACTAAAAACCAGAAAACATTATATGTAAGTTCAAATAAAACAGTTAAGTGATTAATAAAAAAAATTGCTGTATGAAAGCGCTGGGTGCTTGATGAGATATTCTGTAAAAAAGTAAATATCTGTTAAATAAAGAATTTGAAAACAATGTTAGGTTTTAAACGATAAAAAAGTTTTTCTTAATCACTCAACTTCTTCATTTGAACTTACAAAACATTATCTATTTTTAGTTTGGTAAATAAATAGTTGGTTTTTAAATCATTATTTGTTATATATAATGATAAATAGTCAAAGAATAATTAACCTTGCCCCAAAGGAAGTGCTTTAATTAATATGTGCTTATGTTATGGTTATCAGTCCATGACATTAATACACAGGACTACTTAAACTGAAGATACCGCCGCCGCAGTAAATATAATAACATCATCACTTAGAAACACAGACAGACCAACCAAGTGGTCAGATAATATAATATGACAACTCTAGTATGCTTTGTTGATTCTGACTTGTCTTTTTTCATGGTACAGCAATCAATTTTTTTTTATGAAAACATCTTCGCTAATGATGCATAATTCCAAAAAGCTATTAATAACCGTAAAGTGTTATAGAGAGTTAAAGAATAGCTGTATGCTTTACCACAAAATATAGACTAGTACAGAAGGCAATTTACAAAAAAAGTGCGCTCGAGAAACACACACATACACACCTCTACAGCACCAAGTCGAGGTACGGTCTCCCGGGAGACAGCCCTTGTTGCTGGCGTTGTAGGGAACAGTCCAATCCATCTAAATAATGATGTCTCGGGCTGAGCACTCTGCTCGGCCCACAAAGCCCGGTGAAGTTGTAAAAACCGCGAGGTTGACAACACATTAGTCATTCCAAAAAAAAAAAAAAACACACCTCTACCAGACACGATATTTTTAACCAATGTAGACCACTTTAACAAACAAAAAAAGATACAGACATAAGTAATCTTCACGCTAAGTCCATTGCGTGGTAGGCGGTGAACATCGAATGCCAATTTTCTTGATTTTTGAAGACCTGTCTCACTTCCTCCTCATTCAATACTATTTTCTTTTAAGTCCGCCGGTTTTGGAGGCCCCAAATAAAACCAATGCAAGTGCAAGTGTCATCAGCACCACATCCGCTTAAGAAATCCATTTGTAATTTTTTTTGTGCAAAATTGGAGCAACGTTCCATTGTCATGATCATGATCAAAATTAAACTGTTGTATTTAAGGCTAGCGGTTGCATGTACCTAAGTATTTGACTCGCTGTTAGAGAAAACATATTACAGAATGAACGCATTATTTTGCTGAAAAGCTTAAACGTTAGTATGCAAAACCTAACAAATTTAAAGATATATTGATTGTTGAAAAGTTTGTTTTGTTGTTTCTACTTGCTAGGATTGGAAACACTAGAGGGCATTGGATTACACTACATAAGATTTAACTTATTTCTTCTTTAAAATTGTAATAAACTAGCAGCCCGTCCCGGCTTCGCACGGGTGGACAAATTTCTAATTTTTTCATAGAAATAAGGCAGCCTATGTACATCAGCAATAGTGACTGCTTCTAATGGTCAAATGTTATTTCAAATCGGTCCAGCAGTTTCGGAGCCTATTAAATACAAACAAACACACACTCAAATCTTTACTTTTTAACATTATAGTGTAGATGACATACCGACAGCAACCCCACCTACCGGGTCCAATTGTATTTTGAAACCATACAAGAATGAGGAAACTATCGAAATCCCGTTAAAAATTTCAAATCTGTTTATATGTTAGGTATGTGAAATAGGTAAGTACGGAAGGATCATTTTTACGACCCGATGTCCTATTACTCGTTGTACCGTAGGAATGAAGCATACTTCCACTTAAAAAGTAGTCTATGTTCATCAGGTACAGTATTCGCTTTCAATCGTAAAAAAAATTTCAATACTATTCAATACAAACAAACCAACAATCAAGTCTTTCCTCCTTATAATTGGTGTATCTAACCTGTCAAACGCTCTGAGTATGCTCGTACTTACCTACTACCTATTACTTTTTATGTACATGTATAGAACAATTTATCTGCTCTGCTTAACTGTCGGTAAAACTGAGGAAATACACTTACAAAATTTCAACCCAATCGGTAAAGCCGTTCAGTAGTTGACATACCGACAGCAGTGTCACCTATCTCAACACGAAAGGGTAATTCTCCCATAGTCCCGTTGTCCTATTACCCGTTTTCCCGTAGGAATAAAGCATTTTACCGAGGTAAAATCGGCAATACCGAATCGACCAGGCTGCTTTAGAGCCTACTCAATACAAACAAACAAACAATAAAATCTTTCTCTTTATTATTAGCATAGATTACATTAATTATGTCACCCGAACGAAGTTAGGTCAAGTCGCTAGTGTGATACAAACTCACGTGGTGTCGTCGGCCGACGTGCACCACGCGAGCGATTTATATTTTTCTAGCATAGATTGGTAGGTATTTTGTTAAGGATTGCATTTTTAATTTTGTAATATCTTTTGAATGCACTTTTCGATTTAAATAATTCAATAAGTAATCTCAAGGTATTGAAACAGTCTTGAATATGAAATGATTTATTTAGATAAGGATTCATAAAAAGGTATGGATAACATGTTCCCAATATGACCACTATATGTATTTAATAACTTTTAAAATGTATAAAAGTAGTTATATTGCCGTAACGGTAATTAGTCAGATATATGGTTTCGCGAACTTTTTTGTAGATACAAATGGTTTTCGCAGCACATGCGGGGCAGACTCTTTATAGCTAATTTTTTTTTACACCTTGGGTTACATTTTGGAATTTTTAATAGGGATCCCTAATTTTTCCTAGTTACAAATATAGCCCATGTCCATCAGGGCAAATGTCGGCTTTTAATGGTGAAATAATTTTTGAAATTGGTTCAGTGGTATTGGAGCCTACTACAAACAAACTAAAAATCAAACCTTTCCCCTTTATTATTAGTATAGATAATTAAACTCGTAATCAATATAAATAGGTAATTTGATAAAAAAAGACGAGTTGCACTCCGGGAGTGCCAGCAGAAGTTAAAAATTGAATATTAACGTTGTGCATTTTTAATATTTTGGAATGGTTAGGGAATAGGTAATTTTGTACGAACTGCTTTACATTCAGTATGAAAAAACTATAACTTGTGTGGTATAATACAATAGTCTTGTGCTTAATCGGACATTTTTGGATTCGCACTGCAATCGTACAATCCGTAAACTGTACTAGTACACCTCATTATACTACGGCCGTTCAGAGAATGCGTTCCTGACACGTCACGATTAAACTGACGACGTAACTTTGTAATGCCCTTGCAGTTACGATAAAAATATTATTGCTGGTTGTTTACCGTTTTAACAATTGATGAGCAATAAAACAACAATATTATATCAATAATCAATTAATGTTATAATATTGTGCCAAACTGAGTGTCAAATAACTTAGTAAGCAATGTTTTTCTAAATCTAAACTGCGCTATTATAAGGTTATGTCAGCGCTTTATATTTGTAGTGCTGTGCTAACAATAACAGGCAATAATAGTATCGTAATCTGATCTTATACAGTTATACTTTATAAAATAATACGTTTTGTTTTTCTGTTTGAGAATTTGAAAATAATAGGCTATAAGGTAACTTTTATTAAATATAAAAATAAAACTACGACCAAACCGAACGCGCGAAAGAAAGTAACATTTTTATATTTAGGTTGAAAATGGTAACCCCAAATTTCGTTACTATCATTTTTATACTTAGAATAAAAACGGTAACCTCAAATGACGTTATGGGGCCGCCATTTTGTGACGCTAAAACAGTCGTCTCTTGTCATTTCATACGCATAGACCACGTCCTTCAAGCGTTTTCGATCTGTTTTATTTGATTACCCGGCTTTCGTTTAATGGACTGTTTCTGCTTTTCAAACTGACATCGGCGCTAAGTCAGACTTCGATTGTGCTTTTGTGACTTTTGGTGCATAATAATGCCTAAACGTGGACAAACATTGAAAAGTGGAGCTCATCAGTTAATCATGAAGCTGCAAGATTACGTTGAGCGGGAGCGGCAAAACGTACTGGTACCTGTCGTACAAGTACAAGAACACGTCTCTCAGGCTCTTGGAGTTAACAAACGAACGAAAACAAATATTAATAAAGAAAAGTTGGGCTCTACTGGCATGACTGGCATGGCAAACCCGTGACAGATATTGACACCTTTGACGCCGATGCAATCAGAAATCATATATATGTGTTAGAAACATTAATTGTCTATGGTTATGTAAATATAGTATGATATGGCAACACAGCTATAGCTCCGAGTTGATACCTATAGTTCAGAGTAATATTGTTCTGTGCTATAGATATAAGTGATCCATATCGGAGGCGGCCATTACTTGTCAGATCGTAGAGCAGGAAGGGTCTTACAGATCAAATACTATATGGGACTAAGGGCCTAATATTTGTGTAATGTGTAAGCCATTGTCTAATTAAGTGTGCTAAAGTAAGCCTATAATGTTGAGTTGTGATAATGTTAGTTAAATATATGTTTTAGATCATAAATATGTTTCATTTTCCGAGTCTTTAACAGTTCAGAAAGAGGGACATTGCCGGGCTTGAAATCTACCTCGGTTTAAGGATCTTACGTCCACGTAAAGGTTATTTTTCTCTTTTTTTATTATTAAAGAAATTGTAATCATGTTACGTTATATCAAATATAAGACTAAGTTTTATTTAAAATTTATCACAATTATTAGTGTAGTGAATTTAAGTGCATTAATTTTTTTCATTGAAATAATAGTGTCAAAAAACTGGACAAGTAAAAGTTACAAATATTTTAAATTGAACAATTAACGACTTTTAAATTTATACATTTGCTTACGATTTAGTTGAATGTTAACGGCGATTAGCAATGTCACGCTTGTGTGCCAAATCATTTGTTTCTCATTTTGCTTCAACTCAATCATTTTTCTAAATAGAAAACTAACAACAATTAATAAGTCTCATATCGGGATCAGTTATAGATGATAATGTTAATACTCAATTGCGTGGTTTCTATGCTCCATTAATATGTGACGTTAATGAACGTATTTTCGTTTTTCATTGTAATGAAAACTGAGAGTATACTAGAAGTTTAATTTAAATATTTTGTACAAAGTACTGAATGCTATGACAGTTCATTAGAGCATCATGGTTGTCCGTTACATAATCACTATGACTACTGGCATTAGAATAGCATACGCGAAATAGCGAAAAAAAAATACAAAAATATGAAATCATGTTGAAAAAACTTTTGAAAAATG
The DNA here is from genome assembly GCA_002245475.1 of Calephelis virginiensis. Lineage (NCBI taxonomy): Eukaryota > Metazoa > Arthropoda > Insecta > Lepidoptera > Riodinidae > Calephelis > Calephelis virginiensis. The sequence goes on from NJDC01003434.1 coordinate 40,899, forward strand.
GTAAAACGGATGAAAATGAATAACTAGATTAATGTTAACTGTGTTTTCGATATGAAGGTTTAATGTTTAGCCTAACTAAAGAAAGTGAAATATATAAAATCACAGAGGAATTCCTTTAGTTCCAAGTTTTGTTTTTTCAAAAACGTTTGAAACTAATTTTCATTTACCTCGAATTTTAAACAGTGTTAAAATGCAATCATGTAAGTACTTAGAAAAAATGTTGAAATGGATAAATATGAACGGCAAGAATAATTTAAACTTTGTTTTAATAGAAAGATATAATTTTTAGCTTACAAAAGAGAATTTAAAAGTATGAATTTACTAAGGCAAATACAAAAACGTTGAAACTCTGCTCAAATATTAAACAGCATTAGTATGAATCATTTTCATCGACTGATTACGGCAGTTTTTTTTATCGATTTCAAAATTTTAGCAAATGAAATTTGTTAACATCAATTGCATATTACCCTGTTCAGAATTTCTTAATATCATGCAAGCAATCACGGAAAGAACGAAAAAAAAAGATGTATACTCTGCCAGTATAAGGAATAAAAACAATATTGCTGCATCAATATAGCTCGCCTCCACCGATTGAAATATTCTTTCCTAGGCTAATGTAAACGTTTTTACAGATAAACTATATTCCCAATGCACTAGACAAGGCTAAGGAAAAGTCTGCAGTTGAGCGTTTTTGCTTGACCATCGAACCTTAGAATATGGTCAAGAATTCTATATCTTTTCCCTATGAGGCACAAATGTAGCCTACGATGAATATACTTTCACTGAACTCCTATCAAGAGAAGTTCCTGTGGACACATGCTTTTCTGATCATTTGTCAGTTCCAAGGGAATGGATCAAGTCTAAATATGATGCTTATAGATGGCTCGGAAAACGAATCTATTTTAGACGGTGCAGTAACAGCGATGTCAGAGGATTCAAATATTCGACAGTTGTGCGTTAGCAGTGCTCGACATAGAGGGTAACGGAATCCTACAGTTTTCTTAGACAACAGTATATCTTGGACATAGCGAACACTCTGAAGGGTAAGCCAATACACGACATGCATCTTGCTCAAGCGAGGGGTCGCTAAGACGCGAGGGGTTTAATCATCTGCAAGCAACGAATATATTTGACACAACGGGCCGCGCAGTCGCGGTGAGCCACTTAGATCATTCAGATGCAATAGGTTGTGTTGTTAAGAAATGTCACGCTAAGGTAAAGGGATCGCACAGACGCGAGGGGATTAGTCAAGCAGCAAGGAGTAGTTAGTTAACAGCAAGTATTGAATAGGATGAAAGTCAAAGAGCTATTTTAAAAAGCATTTCATGTGTGGTTATCTTCAAATTGACAGAGAGCGTTATGGAAAACTACTAGATAATAGCAGTAGTTAAAAAAACAATAGGAATAATTGTTTTGGTGCAGGAGTATTCTAGAATTTGTTCAAGTTCGTTTTCTAGCACTCAGTCTGAATCTCCATCAACTCACTTGTGAATTTTTGTGATCAGTATCTTTAAGAAAAGAGAATTTTTATAATTTAAAAAAGAAACATATCAAAAGGGAAGAAAAGTTGTAATGTCAACAACTATAGACACATGACTTGTGATTATTAAGTATTGACTATTGAAGGAAATATGCACTGGAAGACTTGAGCAAGATGATCGGGGATCTCGATAGAGTTTCCCAACAGGTGGGTCTTACGATGAACTTGGACAAGACAAAAGTCATGTTCAACGTTCATGTAGCACCTATAACAGTTCACGTTGGGAACTCAATCCTTGAAGTTGTTGATCAGTATATATACCTAGGTCGAACTGTTCAGTTAGGTAAATCCAACTTCAAGAATCAGGTCGACCAACTCGGATGGGCAGCTTTCGGGAAGTTAAAGGGCATCTTCTTGTCCAAATTACTGCAGAGCCTAAAGTCGAAAGTCTTCAACCAGTGTGTGTTACCGGTGATGACATACGGAACTGAGATTTGGTCGCTAAATGTGGGCCTCTTAAATAAGCTCAGAGTCGCTCAGCGTGCTATGGAGAGAGCTATGCTCGGTGTTTCTCTGCTAGATATGATCCGTAATTCGGTGATCCGCAAGAGAACGAGAGTAACCGACATAGTCCAGAAAGTCAGCAAGCTTAAGTGGCAAAGGGCTGGCCACATCGCTCGCAGAACTGACAACCGCTAGGGAAGAAATGTTCTTTAGTAGCGGCTCCGCACCGGAGGACCTAGTGTTGGACGAACTCCCACCCAGTGGACGTCTTCCGGCTGATGATGATGATGATGATGATGATTGAAGGAAATACAGTTTTATATTGTTATACCACTATCATAACATCCACGGTTGTTATTATAGTATTCCAGTTTAGATAGATAAAGTTCATATACATTTGCTAAGTATATTTAACATACCTATCAGCAGGTACCACTGACTGTTTCTCATTAAGTTTTAACAGCAACAAAATATATTGATAAACATATGACATTAGTTATGACAACTGTTGAAATTTATAAATTTGCCATCCTGGTAGTTGTTGTGAAATTAGAAGGCTGTGACATTTTTCCAATACTGGTTATGCATTTTACGTTAGAATTGGTTTTAAGTTGCTGTTAAAAATCAGATGATTATGTTTTCGAGAAGAGTGTGTTTTAGTTTATTTTAAATAGACTACTACTACTTTGTACATACTGCATACAAGAA
>NJDC01003435.1:33297-44723 GCA_002245475.1 Calephelis virginiensis
AGGAAGGGTGCTATAAGTTTGAAGTGTCCTACTCTGTGTTACGATAAATTTTGAAAGGATGGACTGATTTCGATGCGGATTTTTTCGTTTGATAGCTGAAGTGATCGAGGTGGTTTTTAGTTACATTTTATGTAAATATTATAGAGGCTTGTTGAAAATTTTGAATTTTAGTGATGTTGACGTAATACTTACATCATTTATTTATTTATTTACACTTTATTGTACACGTAATAGAGAATTGACAGCGATAAAATACAAATATAAATATTATAAAAAAGGCGAGTTTATCTCTAACAAGAGATATCTTACAGCTAACCTAAAAGAGAGAAAGACGATATAAGATAAAAAGCGATAAGTAGACAGTTTAGTACTAGTTTAAGATTAAAGCGATAAATTATAAAATTATAAACTACTCCACGTAAATAACAAAAAAGGTGAAAAAAGACTGATATAAATGTTATACCTACTAATAATTAAGTTACAACAACAAGTGCTACCATTATGGAATAGAGGAGTAAAACAGTTTTAAACGATTTTTAAATGAGGTTATGGATTTACTATAACGAATATCAAGGGGAAGGGAGTTCCATAGCCTTATAGCATGTACTGTGAATGAGTGGGAATAAAAACTGGAGTTATGAGTAGGAAAACGTAAAAGTGCAGCTACGGAAGGACGACAAGGGGAACCCGGAGGATGAAGGAAATGGAAATGCTCTTTCAAATATTGTGGAGCATTAGGGTAAAAAAATATGTCAAAAAGGAGACACAATAGATTATTAGATTATCAAACATTGAATCGCTGGTTATTTCTTCAACAATGAAAACGCGATGTTACTGCACATTTATTTTCTTATTTAAAATAAAATAAAAGAAAAATTATGGCAAAATATATAGTGCATTTTAAATTTAGAATAATTCTACATGTTGCCATTTTCACAATCAAAGTCTAGACATTTGGAAAATGTTTTTATTAAGATACCGTATCTCATTTACATAACTTTTTTGTAGAGTTCTACCAGACCAAGTTTCTTTAATATTCCGCGTCTGTCAACATAACCTCATTCAGTAAATGATTGCCATTATAATGAAAAATGAGAGTTGTGATGGATATCCCTCTGTTTTATATCGCTGATTTCAAGCACAATGTGATTTCTTTTTTAAACTTTTGTGATGTTTCAGTTTTTAGTAGAATCTACACTTGCTATCGTCGGCACTTGGTGGAATTCTATTGTGTATACACGAAAAAGTGTAAGTCTTTAGTAATATATACTTTTAAAATGACATGTCCTGACTGACTGACTGACTGATTGACTGATTACGGAAAAATCAACTCAGTTGACGTTCGTTTGTTAACGCTTTGTTTGATTATTTGTAAATCGAACTATCTTCACGCCTACATCCCCGAAGAGGTAGTCAGAAGCAAAACCAGGGCACCCACAACCAGTAGTGCATGCATGGGCATGGTAATGTTTTATTTATTGATTTAATGTGCTTTAAAACCATTATTATTGAAAAATATTAGCGTTCTGCACTTCTCCTACACTTAAACTATTAGTGTGCCAAATTTTATGCTCCTGCGTTCGCGCAATTTTCGTAAAAAGGGGTCCAAAGTTTTGGCATCTCATAGTAATATATATATATATATAGATAGATAGATAGATAGATAGATATTGTTGTTCGTTTTTAATTGTTTTATATCATCAGCAGAAAATAGAAATTTATTTCAACATCTATTAAAAGATTTAAATTAATTTTCTCACAACCTGATATTTCACATTCTAATCGTAAAACATCAATGTATCCATCTACAATAATTTACGTATTTAATAAACTAATGGCCAATATTAATAATCAATCCTAATCTAAAAGTTTGTTAACGCTTTGTTTGATTATTTGTACATCGAACTATCTTCACGCCTATATCCGCGAAGAGGTAGTCAGAAGCGAAACCAGGGCACCCACTACTAGCTGAAGACACTAAGCCTCACAATGTGATAGGTGGCAAGCCTATCGCCAACCGGATACTTATCCAATCCTGGGCAATTTTACTTTTACAATATACTAATACAATGGGAAATATGAAATTTTTTTTTTTGTCTGACCCGGGGATCGAGCTCAGGACCTCAAGAACTCAAGTTCGACTTCCGACATCCAACGGCTAGACCACAGAGGAATATACGTAACCGGATTAATAATAATCCCAATGGCGAATATTTTTTTGCTATTTGAAACAGTAACGTTTTTTCTACTTCTAGAAATATTTTCGCTACCCGATAAGTAATTCTTACATATAGGTAAGTATGTTTTTTAATAGCCGAATTCAACTTGTGTTTGCTTTTAATAAACAAAAGCTACTTTTTATTTTGTTAAACATTTTCTGTGGTATGCTGAAAAATTCATTAAACTAATAAATAACAAGTTATAACATGAAGCTTTACCCTATTTGAATCCAAATGACTATGTCCATACTTGTGCACTTCCTTTTGCACTTTTAACTTCATTCTGTCTAACTTAAAGTGCTACGCACTGAAACGCATGCATATTATTGTCAAGATTTTTATATATACTTAGCTAAACTATTTATTACTCAAAAAAACACACGTAAGATAAAAACATTTTTCAAATCGTCGGTTTTTTATTTATTCCTTCTGTATTTATGCTTTTAAGCCCATAACACTTGATTCGATAATTTTTGCTAAATACTATTATTTTAATGTTATCATCAGTCATTTTGTTTATAAAATGCTTAAAATACCTACATCATCTAGGTAAACAACAAAAATATATTTTATTAAGTATAATTCACAAACCACTTGAAGTTTTGATTAAATTACTATAAAACCACTTTTGAGTGGGTAGTATTATCCCAAAAAAACACTCAAAATCCGTTTACTATTGCCAGAGCTATTAAAGACAACATAAAAATGAGTTAACCTCCTCCTTTTTTGGCGCGGTTAAATATACTTACATTCTCTGGATGTTCTCTGTACTAGAACAATTAGGAAAGTAAGTGTATAAAATGGTAGTTTTTGTGTCTGAAAATTCATATGCTTAAACCAAAAATAAAGCTATGTTTCGCTGCTACACCAAAGCTTGTTTACAACTCTACAGGATATAAAACATTAATTTCCCACCAGAATTCGTTCTCCATGAGCTAGTTGCAAACCTCTTGCTATGTAGTGTGTAGTATTTTGATGTGTCTAGCAAACATATCTATTTGAAACATTATGCAGTAGAATGATTTATGTTCAAATTGTTATAAATGACTAGTGGTCGCACATTAGTCGAAATTCGACCATAATAAATTTTAATATCTTGTTGATAAGAACGCTATCCACACTTCTTAAGACCATCTACTTTATTTCCTGAATAGTTAGTGCGCCATCTGTGATCTTTTATCGATATTATCAATGTATTTGTTTGTGTGTGTCAAATGCATGGTAGTGTAGGTAAAGTTTTATTTATTGATTTAATGTGCTTTAAAAGCATTATTATTGAAAAATATTAGCGTTCTGCACTTCTCCTTTACATAAACTATAAGTGTGCCAAGGTTTATGCTCCTGCGTCCGCGCAATTTTCGTAAAAATGGGTCCAAAGTTTTGGCATCTCATAGTATTATATAGATATTGTTGTTCGTTTTTAATTGTTATATGTCAGCAGAAAACTTAAATTTATTTCAATGTCTGTTAAAAGATTTAAATTAATTTTCTCACAACCTGATATTTCACATTCTAATCGTAAAACATCAATGTATCCATCTATAATAATTTACGTTTTTAATAAACTTAATAGATATACGGACACAGCATGTGTTGGTGTATTGCCGAGTTAGATAAAACACAACATTTTACTAAAAAAAAAATGCAAAACTATGTCACCCGTAACTAGCCGAACACACTAATTCATAGGTGGCAAGCCTATCGTCAACCGGGCACATATGCAATCCAGGGCAAAGTTGTTTTTATTGGAAAATTAAAAACCACATATTCTTTTCGTTGCCCGATCCGGATCTAAAACGGGACCACAAGAAGTCATGTTCGACGCCGGACCGCTAAATCACAAAGGCGATGATTTATTATTAAATATTTTCTTAATTCATTGTAATGCCAAAAGTTTAAATTTAAAAAAATATTAAAATGTTTATGAAAACATTAATTTCTCACAACCTGAGCCTTTACCATGAATTGGCATAGATTACGTTATGTCTTATCGGATCCTTCGGATCCAACAACCGCCTCCCTCCCAACACAAACTCACAGGACACTACATTGCACCGTCGTCTTCGTCTCGGCGACGAAGATCTCTCTTGCACCCGGCGCCTAACGCCGAGCGACGAGCCACCACTATTCCTCCATCCAATCCACCCAGTACCCAGAACGCAGCACCAAGTCGAGGTACGGTCTACCGGGAGACAGCCCTTGACGGCGTTGTAAGGAACAGTCCATTTAAGTAACGATGTCTCGGGGTAAGCACTCTGCTCGGTCCACAAAGCCCGGTGAAGTTGTAAAAACTGCGAGGTTGGCAATACATTGGTCATTCCAAAAAAATGGTACAGATTACGTTCGATAAGTTACGTGTCGAAATCTATGACAATTTTGGTCTATAAATGTGTTTCCGTTAGTTACCAATAGAGGCGTTGTTCAAAGTTTTCAAACAAATAATTTTTAGAGACGATAGCGAGTATACTAAACTTAACAAGCCGTAAACTCATGGTAAGGGCTCTGATATATCACGTTTTTCTCGTGACAGCTTGAGATCTAGAATGTGTACTGTTAGTGTTATCTGACATTATTGGATTCAGATGTGTCAGTCAAATATAGTCTCCCTTTGAAACGTTAATCTACATGCATCTAGAACGTTCTATGATCTAAAGTTATGCTAGTTTCACACGTGGCTAATTGTTTAGAAGAATGTGTCTTTCCTTAGAGTTTGACATTCACGCTAGTATTTTGCCATTAGACAAGTAGAAATTTGCATCGAATTTACCAAAATTGGGATTCAATTATAATTAGTCATATGTCATCCCTGACATGACATGTCATCTTGGGTAAAGCGGTAGCCTCATGTAGTGTGATTTGGCGGCAATGAATAAATAGACGATACGTTGATTTCTTCATGATTATTTCATTTGTGCACTTTCTCTGAACAAAATTGTACAAAATGCCACCAAAATTGTCTAATTTCACTCAATATGAACACGAAATTCAATAATTACGAAAAAACTTCGACCATTTTTTCTCTTGATGGCGCCAAAAACTCATTTGTGTAGTCATTCAGTGTTTGTTGTATCTGTCAAAGTATTTGACGTACGGGCAAATAGACAATTTGATCGTCCACACATGGATGCAAATACCAAATAATTCCTGTTTTGATAATTATAGGGAATGGACTTTGCTCTTGCAGCTAGTCTTTGTTAGTGGAACGCTTTTTTTAATAGTAGTATGTTGCTAAACCTCGCGCTTTTTACAACTTAAACGCGCTTTACTAGTTGAACGCGTGTTGGCATTACATGCTATGCGTGAAAAAAATGTGTGTGGCCAGCATTAATATATAGTCTATATTTTATTATCTCCATGCCTTGGATAACCGTCAGACTTTCGGTAAGCCGTATTTGTTATTCACTTTATTTGATAAATAACTAAATAGGACAATATTTATGGCAAATATACCCTCTAGACATGTTGAAGCGCGAGGCTCGGGTTCTATTCCCAACGGGGACAGGCATTTATGTGATGAACATTTAGATATCTGCATTTCCGGGTCTGGGTGTTTATTAAATTTATTCGAGTATATATTAATGTATTTCTATGTATTTGTATCGTTGACATAACAGTAAAGCCCGGTGAAGTTGTACAAACCACGAGGTTGATTATGTGTTATTAGTCATTCCAAAAAACAAGCATATAATTTGGGGTTAGATTCAATTTGTGTAATTTGTCCAGGGATATTTATTTATTTACAACAGAAACAAACTATTTCTGTCTTATATTAAAGAAAATAATAAATAGAGACAAAATATTTTTAGTTTTGTAACCCGACAATTTTACACACTAACACGTAATGTAACAACGTTCAGAAGCAGTTTTGTAAAAACGATACAATTTAAGATGTCAATAGTATTAGTAAAAATTTTACTTGTCCAAAATGTTCCCTCTCTTTTGTTTTTGTTTCATTTGAAAAAGATAGCATGCATCTAAAATAAGTTTAGTTTGTTAATAGCAGAATACATACATACATCACGTTCTCCTTATGACAGCTGTACCTCAAATACAAATTTATATTAACTGACGAAACAGTAATTTGATGTGTCAGTCAAATATAACCTGCCTTTGAAACATTAATCTACACAATTCTCGAATGTTCTGTGATCAAATGTATCACTGTTACCGTTTCAGTTCTATTGACAACTAGCCGACCCGGTAAACTTTGTTCACTTGGCACTCAATGCTCTTTGCCTACCCTGCAAGGGAATTGGTGTAAAAATATATACCTATATATGACCTTTAAAGTATGTGGGATGACCTTTAAAGTCAATTTTTTTCTTTATTCCGGATTTCAAATGTTTGATCATTTTATAGTAAGTGCTAAAGTTATAGCTATTTTAAATGTGAATTTCATCTGTAAATAGGTACTCAGAGCTGTGTATCTATTGGACGTAACTATCCTAATTAACGGAAAAGAAAGAAATTTAAGGTTTTACCACGGGACTTGAATCTTCAGTAGCTCAACTGCTTAGAGCATTAGTCGGCTTGAGAAGAAAGGTAAATTCGCTGTAAACTGGATTTCAACCTGTAAAGATTGAAATCCTGTCTGGGGCGAATTTTGTTTTCTTTAAAATTTATAGAAATTATAGACAAATTTACATTTTGACTTTTACTCCTGTCCTCTTTAGTGGGTGTGATAAAATGTATGTACCCACTTCCCTAATTATTTAGTATAGTCATTAAAAGCGGTGAAGTAGATTTTGTTTGAATCTAATCCGAAGTACAGACAAACAAAATTCTAAAAATATGTTCTATTTTTATTCGCCTGCACCTATTACAGACAACAAAGTAAAGAGTTTACTTTTCTGCAGATATAATAGAATCTATATATTAATACGTGATGCCAAAACTTTGGACCCTTTTAATATATTTAAATATATTAAAAGCATAAAATCACTCTTACAGTTTATGTGTAGGAGAAAAGCTGAACGCTAATATTTTTCTATGACAATGGTTATAAAGTACATTAAATCAATGAATAAAACATTACCTAAACTACCATGCATACTTAAAAAAACTTAAAACTAAGTGATACACAACAGCGATCTCTTTTAGGCAACCTTATATTAAAGATATACATATATATATATATATATAAGAAATGTTAAAATTAAATTAATTTAAATTAATTTAATATTATATATAAATACACAAAAAAGAAATATAATGCATAAAATTTCAATTTGGAGGGTAAGGTAGCTGATAAACTTACTTTTGCTCGAGGCCTAACATCTCGGTCTCAGGTTGGCATCGCACCATTACCACCTTTGGTGTCTCTAGGCGGCGTGAATTTCATACCATCAGGAAAACCGTCTGCTTGTTTGCCTTCCAAAATCATAAAAAAAGAATATAATATAAACTTCTCCTTTTCCAAAGTTGGTTAATATGTAGCAGGTAGAGTCTGTAGTATCTCTGGGATTGTTACTCCTGCCGAATAACATGACAGCACAGTATTGTCGTATTTTGTGATGGTAAAATAGCCGATTAACTGGACTAAGATACCGGCCGTAAGATAATATCACACCAATAACATCTATAAGTTTTATGGGTAACTATTATAATAATCAAAAAAGGTAACAGATAATTATCTATTACCTTTTTGACTGCCAGCTACTATTTTGTGATGATCCGATTTACCTGTGTAGAATAGACCATCAGTCTACCTACCTGGCAGCTCGTAAAAGGCGACCATAGTTCAATGGATTATTGCCAACAACGTTGTTACAATGTCGTGCAGCAACATTACCAGGTAGAGTTTAATCGCCTTTCCTATTTCTAACGCTATAGTTATAGTGTTTGTCACTATCGTGGTCCGGTCTGGAGGGTAGAGTAGACGGTGGACAATACACATACATACAATAAGTCTAACACATGAGCTATAGGACGGCTACGCTCCATTAATATCAATGATGTCAATAAGCCACAGTAGTCTCATATCATCAAGAGAGCAGTGTTCCTATTCACTGCCTAATGCCATAAAAAATAGACACGCTTTTAACATCCTTTTTTTCTCCGTCCAGAATAGACCATCTGCTTTTCTGCTAGGCAGCTCGTAAAAGGCAAGCTTAGGCTTACCGTCACTAACACCGTAATATCTAAAAAGGTGGTAGAGTTTAGCGGCGTTTCGCTCGGATTTTTACAAACGCCGTACCTATTCCTTCCTATTCCATAACGTCAGCGCTTGACGCTGACGAGTTCCAGTTCGGTGGATATGGTAGCCGGTAAAATTACTTTTGCTCGTGGCCTAATATTCCGTCCTCAGGTTGGACGCACCATTTTCATCTTTGGTGTCTTACGGTGGCGTGAATTTCTCACCATCAGGAAATTCGCCTGTTTGTTTGCCCTCAATTATCATTAAAAATAATATGTCATACACATGAGCCATAGGATGGCGACGCTCCTATAATATCAAAGATGTCAAAAACCTCGCTTGTCTTTTACTGTCAAGAGAGCCGTGTTCACTTCACTGCCTTATGCCATAAAAAACAGATAAGTTTTTATACCCCTCCTTTTCATCGGGTAAATAAAAAGAAAACATAACTCTTAATAGTATTCCTTCCTTGTATCTTCAGGGAGCATTAGGATTACACAGCTCATTCGCGAGGAAATTCCGTGAACGCGATTATTACGTTCTAGATAAGAAGGGTCAAAAAGACCCAAGGATTAAAAGCTATTGGCTGACTGCCCATCCAATTTTCTTTGTTGACGTCTCCTGGGAGAACACTAGGATTATCTTAACAAAGCAAAGACGTCGGGTCTAACTTTACACGCCTTTGGACGGCTATAATCTATTAAAGATCTAACTAAACTAACATCGTCCACGCTTTTTCTCTCGGAGACTACAAGGATTTTTAGAGATATTTAGGGTATTTTATGTGAAAGTTTGTACGTATGGTTTTTAGGTATAATTCATAAATCTATTAATGATCTAACTAAAGTAAGATTTTCCATGCTTTGTCTCTCATTGTAACCTTTACGAAGATTTTTAAGATATTTAGGGTATTTTATGTGAAAGTTTGTACATATAGTTTTTATTATATAATATAGTCTTTAATCTGTAGTTTTTATTATATAATATATAGTCAATCGCCTCTGTGGTCCAGCGGTTCGGGTGTTGTACTTGACTGCATGAGGTCCCGGGTTCAAATCCCGGGTCGGCCAACAAAAAGAAAATTGGATTTTTCCAATTTTCTAATGAAAAAAATATGTAGGTCGGGATTGGAAATGTGCCCGGTTGGCGATAGGCTTACCAACTATCACATTGTGGGACTTAGTGTCTTCGACTAGTCGTGGGTGCCTTGGTTGTACCTCTGCCTCCGTCTTCGGGGATATGGGCGTGAAGATATTTTTTTTTCTAGAATCTATTAAAGATCTAACTAATGTAACATTCTCCACACTCTTTTTTTCTTTGTTACTTTTAAGAAGATTTTTAGGGACATTTAGGGTATTTTATGTTAAAATTTGCAGATATGGTTTTCAAGGTATAATAATATAGTCTATTATTATGGATCTAACTAAAGTAACATTCTCCTAACTTTTTCTCTCGTTGTAGCTTTTATGAAGATTTTTAGATATGTTAAGAGTATTTTATGTGAAAGTTTGTACGCATGGTTTGCAAGGTATATAATATAGTCTATTAAAGATCTAACTAAAGTAACATTCTCCAAACTTTTTCTCTATTACAAGGATTTTTAGAGATATCTAGGTTATTTGACGTGAAACATACTGTTTTTAAGGTCTTTAATTTATAAAATAGGTCTTTAATTTACTTAAGTAACATCCTCCATACTTTTTCTTTCTTTGTTGCTTTTAAAAAGATTTTTATAGGTATTTGTGGTATTTTATGCGAAATTTTGTCTAAGTTACTTAGTGTAAGGGTCTTTAATTTGTTTAAGATCTTATTAAAGTAACATTCTCTATGTTTTTTCTCTTTGTTGCTTTTAGGAACATTATAGGGATATTTAGGGTATTCAAGTTTTTAATAAATTAACTTGCAAATGTCGTTTTTTTATCTTTATGGTATCATAAAGTCTGTAATCTATAATAAGTCTAACATAAAGTAACATTCTCCACATGTTTTGTTTTGTTGTTGCTTGTACGAAGATTTTTAGGGTTATTTAAGGTATTATATTATGTTGGTTTGTTACTTAACTTGAAAACATTACCTTTATTTTAATATGTATCTATTAAAGATCCAACTACATTCATATTCACCACACATCTTCTCTTTTTGTTGGTTTAATGAAGAACTGTAATATGTGAAAAAAAAACAGCTTTGGTTCCGGAGTCCAAATCCAACCGTTTTGACCGTTGAATGTCAACCTGGGTAGCCACGGATACAAACATCCATCCTCACTCGTATTGTGTATCTTTCCTCTATCAATCTTATAACATGACCGAACCACAGGAGCATGACCTTTACATACTCTACTACTTTGTTTGAAGGGAATTCAAACTCTTTGCCGTGGTAGTGAAATAAAAAGGTGTAGTCAAATTTAGTATTTCAAGGTAAGGTAGTTAGACATGACTAACTACTTACCAGCGACTTCAACTGCATAGAATATGAACTTTTTTCCACAGTTTGAGTCTTTTCTGTCCTTGGTTCTTTGACTCTATGTATTTATGATCCACAAATTTGGATCCAGCAGCTTTAGAGGTAGACAGTGAGAGATATTTTCGTATTTATCAGATATTGTTAGTTCATACTGATGTTAAAATAATGATCTTCAAGCCCATATCCCAGAAGAGGTAGGCAGAGGCACAACCAGGGCACCCACAATTAGCCGAAGACACTAATGCCCGTTTTCACCAACTAACACCTAAGGATTCCCTAGTTAAGTGACTCTTATTTTAAAAGATCCCCTAAATCCAACCCTTACCTAAATTCGTTTTCACCAAGCTAAGTGTTACTTCTATAAGTAACTCTCAACTAAGTGACGATTCTTTATTACTGTACATGTAACCAAAAATCGATTCTGAATTGAAAAGTGAATTGCATCGTTAAATATTAAAATTATTGGATAAACAAGTAATACATAGAACACAAACATTATTTTTTTAATTTTCGGTTACATATCTTAGAGATTATTATTTGTTTTAATGTATTTGGTGCTTGCTTAAGGCACAAAATGAGCATACTTTTGCCTTAAGTTTTTTAATATG
>NJDC01003435.1:53262-78419 GCA_002245475.1 Calephelis virginiensis
ACCTAAAATGACATATTCGATTCCAACTTCTAATAATGCATAAATCGAGCTTCCAGAGTAAACCTACTGGGCGCTTATTAAATTTATTCTGGTAGCTATTTAAGTATTTCTATGTACTAGAATCGTTGACTAATACCAATGACACTAAATAATTTGCTTACTTTGGAGTAAGATGCAATTAGTGTGACTTGTCCATAGAATATAACTATTTATTTATTTATTGGCCCCTGACCGACCTAACATGCAAAGTAGACCTACCCTGCAGATTGGAACACGACAGTACTAAACACTGTAGTTATTGTGTCAGGAATAGGTAAGGCGAGTGATCTCTACCTGGGCAAATTGCTACCTAGCAGTTTAGCAGTAGTCTTGTTGGTAATGCCCTATTTAACCTACCAGATAGGAAGGCAGATGGTCTATTCTACATAGGTTACTAGGACCTTAGTTTAATACTCGTACTATTAGGTTACAAAATCCTTGTAAATCTTTCCTTGTGTAGAAATAGTAAATTGACCTAGAACGAGCTTGTATCCCATATCCATCGATAACTGGATTTCTGGATTATCACGAGTGTCTGGATTAGTCGCCTAACCACAAACATTCGATCGGATAAAGCTGTACATGCAAGTTGATAAAGACCTTGAAAGTTATGTGTGTCTGGCAGAAACAGGATCGTGGAATTTCAAAGTATTATTTTATAGTTATGAAGGTAAATCAGCAGACGAATACATTGAATGCAAGAAAATGTAAGATAATAATAAATAAGTAATGTCCAAAAAGACCAAAGTTGTAAATGGTGCGTTGCCAGCCTAAGGTTGATGTCTAAGGTAATAGGGTAGTAGCGAACACTGAAGTGATGGCGACAGGAAAAATTAAGATGATAAAACGATCCGGGACAGACACTATTATTCTCCTTAGATACTATTACTATTCTTACATATGTAAAATGTATCTTCACGCCCATTTCCGTGAACACCATGACACTAACGATTAGCCGAAAACACTAAGTCCCACAGTGTCATAGATGGCAAGTCCATCCCCAACCGGGCACATATCCAATCCATGGGCAAAGTTATTTTGATTGAAAAATTAAAAATACACCTTTTCTAGTTTTTCTAAATGCCTAACCGGGTCGGATCGAACCCGTGACCTCAAGAAGTCAATTCCCGCTAGACCACAGAGGCATATGTTGCAGTAGAAATAGGTAAGGCGGTACCAATCACAAAGCATCAATACACATAATTCACTTTCACTTTTAATACACATTTAATACACATGTTCCATACAAATACATTGCCATACGCATAATATTTATGCCGGGTAACTGGCAGTGTTACAATAATTTAATGGAATTTCCTTTTTATCATAATGCTAAAATAAATGTTCCCTAGAAAAATTACTAACATGGTTCTAGCCCCAAAGTAAGTATATTATATGCTTGTGTTATGGGTATTAGGAAACGGTAATTTTATTAAAATTATAAATGCGAAAGTTTGTAAGCTTGTTTGTTACTCCTTCACGCAAAACCTGCTGAACCAATTATCATGAAATTTGGCACACACATAAAGAGTAACTGGGATTAACACATAGGATAGTTCTATCCAGAAACAATGTTAATGCGGGCAATGCTGCGTGCAACAGCTTTACTAGCTGATAAATAGAAATACTTCAGTAGGCACTGGAAATAGGTGTCTGGTAATCTTATCCGGGGAAGTTAGAAAACAGTAATATGCTACTAATGATCTCGTTAGAATTATATATTAAAAACAAATGTTCGTCTCCTATGCCAAGCGGAGCGGAGAGACAGAGAGCCTCTTCTACACAGAGAATCCGGACCAAAACTAGGACTAGCTGGCAAATATAAAACAAATATGTTTATTAATGGGACCCATATCCCCGAAGAGGTAGGCAGAGGTTCGACCAAAGCACCCACGACTAGCCGAAGATACAAAGTCCCACAATGTGATAGGTGGCAAGCCTATCGCCAACCGGGCACATTTCCAATCCCGATCAACGTTTTTTTTTTCAATTAGAAAATTGGAAAAATCCAATTTTCTTTTTGTTGACCGACCCGGGATTCGAACCCAGGACCTCATGCAGTCAAGTTCAACACCCGGACCGCTAGACCACAGAGCCGAACAATTAATGATGGCAACAGGAATATATTAATTTGGTAGGAATATTTTGGAATAATTTCGTATATAACACAATTAAATATTAAGGATAAATGTGGAACTTTTCCAATAAAAATGCCTAAAGCATGGCAAAAAATAATCTGACAGTTACAGAAGACAAGGAGGGCGCAGGTTGAGTAGACAGCTGTCTCGTAGTCAGATGATGACCGGGGGCTTCTAATTAATAGTTTTGGGATGCCAACGTATTTGTTTATTTTGCTTGATATCGTCATAGATGTACCTATGTATACGGTATACATACATATGATTAACTTAAGTAAGTTTGTTTCTTTACGCCCATATCCCCTAAGGGGTAGGCATAGGCACAACTAGGGCACCCACGACTAGTCGAAGACACTAAGTCTCTCAATGTGACAGGTGGCAAGCCTACCGCCAACCAGGCACTCTGAAGGCAACGTTTTTTTATCAGAAAATTGGAAAAACCCAATTTCCTTTTTTGTTGCCCGACCCGGGATTCGAACCCGGGACCTCATGATGTCAAGTCCAATATTTGGACCGCTAGACCACAGTGGCGAAAAATGAAAATATGTTATAGAACATAATTTAAATGTAGTTTTTTGGACCAACTGTTAATTGGCTCCCCAAACGCCCAAAAAAACTAAATAGACAGATTTTGATGAAATTTGTTGTGACTAGATTTGCAAATATTTGTAGTGCAATATACTTTTTAAATGGCTGCAAAAGGTGGCAATTATTTTAATACCTTTTATTGATTTCATTTTTATAATAAAAAAAGCATTTCACGCCCATATCCCCGAAGAGGTAGGCAGAGGTACAACCAGGGTACCCACGACTAGCCGACGACACTTAGGCCCACAATATGATAGGTGACAAGCTTATCGCCAACCGGGCACATTTCCAATCCCAAGCAACATTTTTTTTTATTAGAAAATTGCAAAAACCCAATTTTCAGGATCTCATCAGTCAAGTCCAACAACTGGACCTCTAACATATTTTTTTAATATAACATTGAGTAAATGGTTGACAATTCTGTTGTGCACTAACTAAACTTATGTTAGGCATATGCTATCTTTTTTACAACGAAATAAAAAGAAGAGAGATAAAACATTTAAGACATGTTAGATTAATCCGTACATGTCAACTTGTGACGTTTTTAAACCAAATTTATTTTCTTTACTGCTTCATCTTGGTAAATAAAAAATATGCTTTATATTGGTAAATAATATGATGAAGTCACCGTGAAATATACAACAAAGTCATCATTTATGGTGACATGGAGGTTCACAAGTGACTTTTCATTGCTAGTAATGGGAACGCAGTAAAAAGAATCCTAAACATCACTACTACTACACAAAATTAAGTGAAATCAGTTACCGAGAAAAATGACCATAAAAATATACAAACCGATAAAAAAAACTAATTATTAATTACATTTTTGAGTTCTATATCCTGAACACGATACACTAATCGATTATTGTTATTAAAAAAATCTACAGATTTAATTTTATTACCGCCGCTTGCAAGTTTTTGGATTAAGTTTAGTGAGTTTAATTGTCAAATATAATAGTTAATTCTAGTTAAAAAGTAACTCAGAGTTATATTATTAATCCTAGAATATGTTAATAGCACATAAAGACACGTGGATATTCTTGTGATAAATATTGGACAGTTTAAACTATTTTTAAATTTGAACCAGGAACGTGCAACATAGACTTATTAGAGATGTGGTGCAAGTGGCATTGTTCATAAAAAAGTATCTTCACGAATATATCCCCGAAGAGTTAGGCACAGGAACAACCAGGGCACCCGCGACTAGCTGAAGACACTAAGTCCCACAATGTGATAGATGGCAAGCCTATTGCCAACCGGGCTCAAATCCAATCCCAAGCATTTTTTTTATTGGACAATTGGAAAAACCCAATTTTCTTTTTGTTGCCCGATCCGCGAATCGAACCCGGGACCTCATGCAGTCAAGTCCAACAACTCAAAAACTCATACACCACTCATCGCGCCTTGATTTTGATGTCGGTACGGTCAATACAAACACTAAAGCCGAAACTAGATTTTATAACCGAAACTGAAAAAAACCGAAACCGAAACTAAAATTTTCCGCCGGTTACTAAATTAATGTTACGGTTACTTCATGCAACTTGTACCATGAAAGCAAACCGCAAAAATGCAACTACTCAGTATGATTTATTATTTTAAACTTCAACTTGAAACTTGATACCTACTTTAATAATGCTGGGTATTCCTTCCAATATAACGCAGCAGGTGTTTCCCTATAGCGTTATAATGTAATTTAAAACAAAGCTATTTGTGGTCGACTTTTTCTGTCTACTGGCTGCTTGTGTTCTTTTATTTATTACTTGAACTAGGGTTGTCATCACGCAAAATTGAAGAAAAAAAAAATGTTTCTTCACGTCCCTCGATCAGTACAAGGTATTTTTTCCCAAAACGGCAAACTTATCCTCAACCGGACACTTACTTAATATCGGTAAGAATATTTCTATTAGAAAAAAAGAGCGGTTTGCCGACGATTATAGAACGTGACAACGTCGGAAGAACGGATTCCGCGCTCTCGCTTGCACTTCAAGCCTTAAATGGAACGCCTCAGAGCGAGGTAACGCCGCATGAGTCATGTTTTTTTGTGCGTGCAGCCGCCTCTATCGAATTATAAGACGTTGCAGAATAGACCATCTGCTTCCTGCCAGGCAGCTCATAAAAGTCAAGCATTGGCTTACCGTCACTAGCACCGTGACATCCTACTAGGTGGTAGAGTTTCGCAGCGACTCGCCCAGAATGGTACAACCGCCTTACCTATTCCTGACGCCAAAACGTCCAACGCTTGCCGTTGACGTATTCCGGTTTAGAGGGTAAGGTAGCCGGTAAACTTACTTTTGCTCGAGGCCTAACATCCCGGCCTCAGACTGGCAACGCCCCATTACCACCTTTGGTGTCTCTAGGCGGCGTGAATTTCTTACCATCAGGAAATCCGTCTGCTTGTTTGCCTTCCAATATCATAAAAAAAAACATTTTGTATCCATTCAACCCTGAAATATAACCCAAGAACTCATATAGTCAACGCTCAGATCGGACCAGTAGATCGCAGAGGACATTGAACATTACTACCTAAATACGTGCATATATATCTTACCAAGCCCTTTTCAAATAGGCAGAGTTTGAAGTGCCAAATGTAACTTCTGCCGGTTTCGGAGACGTTCCACTAGGCCAGGTATCTACAACCCACTACATTCGCACTGTCTATCTGTTTCGTTAACATTTCATGGGTCATAAAAAAAGTGTCTTTACGCCTACTACCCGAAGACGTAGGCAGAGGCACAACCAGGAAACCCACGACTAGCCGAAGGCACTAAGTCCCACAATGTAATTGATGGATGGGGCTAAAATGGCTAATTATTAGCATTCATAGCGTAGGGATGTGATGACCTCATCACATGCTAATGGATCAATCTATTGCTATATATATATATATGATACGGATTATTTAATAAGTGCAGTCAGTCAGATTAATTGGTAGAACCCATGTTGTGCTTCAGTTTGGAATGTAGACCAGCTGATAAACTTACTTAAGTAGGAAATTTAACATTCCAGCCTCAGACCAATAACGCACTGTGTCTTTAGTGTTTATAAGTATCGTGTATTTTTTGATATTAGTAAAATCTCATTCTCGTTTGCTGTGGTATTTTAAAAATGGATTTTGAGATTAAATTTCCTCCTGCTCATTAAAATTATAAAAAAAAAAATACTATAAAACATATATTATATATTTTTAGCATTAGGAAAACTACATTCTCGTTTGCTTTGGTATTTTAAAAATGAATTTCCAAATTAAATTTCCTCCTGCCCTTAAAAATTATGAAAAAAATACTATAAAATATATATATTATTATATATTTTTTAGTATTAGGAAAACTACATTCTCGTTTGCTTTACTATCTCAAAAAAGAATTTTTAAATTAATTTCCTTTTCCCTTCAACAGTGAATAAACTTACATATAAGTATAAAAGGAATAATTACCTACCTATGTATAGTCTTTGTATTTTTTTTATAAAAGTGACAACCCGACTTGAACCGAACGTGTTTCTTGCAATTTGTTGTCATATTTCTTGCCAGAGTTTCAGCATCCAACGGTTTTGTCTTATACAAAATAAGACTATAATTTATTAGTTTTAGGATTCAAAATTGAACACTTAGTATCTGTAGCAGTACATTTGTCTGTTTACTTACTTTATTGCGATATTTTATGTTCTTCTCAGCGATAAGACGCAAACTCATCTTTTGTATCAAATACTTCTTTGAAATATGTCACATAAAGAACGAATTCTTCTTATTAGCTTTGTGCTTTTACATGCTTAGTTTTCACTTATTTGCTAGCAGCTCCGGCAAACTTCGTTCCACCCGTTATAATAATAATAAAATGTTGTATTTCCTAGGGTTCGTCTGTGTGGACAGACGAACGGAATAAAATATATCTTATGCCGATTTCTTGGTTCTAAGCTACCACTCCATCAATTTTCTTGAGTTAGCTTGAGTATAACTGACACTACGAAGATCTCTAATAATAGGTACTTATTAACTAATTTATGGAACTCGATATTATTTTTTACAGTATTAAAGGTATGATATAGGAATTTTAGTTGATGATGTAGTACTGGAAAAAATGAATGAAATTGTATATCTTAGTAGTGTTTATAGCAGGATTTAAGGTACACCGCGAATGTAGAAAAGAGAGTGTGTGCGGTGTGTAAAATGGTGTATATGGGGCGTTAGAAAGACGAAGATGCTAGACTTGTTCTTTTTGCATAATTCTGTGCTTATTTCAACGTAACTTATTAGAAGCGAGGGTTAGCTTTATCAGAAAAAGCATTAAAGGTATCTTTACGCCCACATCCCCGAAAGGCTCGTCAGAGGCACAACTAGGACACCCACGACTAGCCGCAGACACTAAGTCCCACATTGTGATAGGTGGCAAGCCTATCGCTAACCGATCACATATCCAATCCAGGGCAACGTTAACTTCATTAGAATATTGAAAATACACATTTTCTTATTATTTTGTTGCCCGACCCGGGCTTTGAACCGGGGATCTCGGATGGATGTAGGTAATCGTGTAGACCTAGGTTGACATTCAACGATCAGATCTGAGCTGTTTTATCTGAGTGTAAAAAATGTTTTAAAGTATCTTTGAGAATGTTGATTTTTTAGACTTTGTTAATTGTTTTTGTTGGTTTTTTATTCCTTTCGGTTCCAAAACTACAAAGTCAGATATTGTAAAGTTGTTTTTCACGTGTGTTATTGTTATTAACTGTGTATTTTGTAAATATTAAACAGGAGGCTTAAAACCCTGGTAACGCACTTATATCATCCATGGTAGTATCTAATATATAGCATAGTAGTATATAATAGTATAGTATATAGGGTTGACTCTTCCAGTTTTTGGAAATACTTGTTAAGTAAGAGGGATTTTTGAATATTAGTAACAAAATTTCGTCAAATTCATATACAATATCAATGACCTACTACAGGCTCTGACATAAATTGACCTATTTTTTTATTGGAAATAAGAAAATGAATATTATGGATTTAGCGCTAGATAAGTACTAATACAGATATTATTTTGTCTTCAGTCCTTGATAAATGTGCAAAGATTCAATTCTATCCGACCATAAGAGTCTGTCGCCACACCAAGTAAATAAAAAGTGTAAATAAAGGTATATTGGAGAAAGAAAGGAAGTCCACGTATTTGCCTTGAAAATAGACAATTTAGTTTCAAAACTCTTGTCCGTAGCAGTCCGTAGCAGCGTAACTGCTGTCGTAGCACCTGTCGCATTTCAGTAGCGTCCTCTACGCCCAAACTTTCCTTTTCAATGAATGTTTTAAACTCGTTTTTGTTTCTTATTGCTTTCGATTACCAAAGTTCAAAAGCAGATGTGGTTAAGTGAATATCTTTCTCGAGAAAAAATGTTTAACTATGTCTCGAGAGTTGCAATTTGCTTATAATTAATATTTTACTTCATAGCCCGCTGGTCGAGGGGTTAACGTGCACGTCCAAATCAACCGAGCAACCGCGTGGCTCGGCTTCGATTGGCGATAGGGTAGGCATATTATATATAATTATGTCTGATGAACATGTAGATGTATTATTTTCCGGGTCTGGGTGTTTATTAAATTTTTTTTTGTATCTATTTCTATGTACTAGTAGTCGCCCGTTGGTTGAAATTCGACCATGATAAATTTTAATGTCTTGTTGATAAGAACGCCATCTTTGTTTATCAAAATCAACTACTTTGTTTCCAAACTTTATTGTGCGCCATTTGTGATATTTTATCGTTATCATCAATATATATGTTTGTGTGTGTCAAATGCATGGTAGTGTGGGTAATGTTTATAAGCATATATGTCCTTTATAAGCATTATTATTGAAAACGATTAGCATTTACACTTCTCCTACACATAAAACTATAAGTGTGCCAAATTTTATGCTCCTGCGTTTGCGAAATTTTCATACAAAGGGGTCTAAAGTTTGAGCATCACGTATTAATATAATATATTACATTATACGACACTAATCTGTACTACAGATTAGTGTCGTTGACTAACACCCGTAGCACAAGCATATAATTTCCTTACTTTAGATTAGATTCAATTTGTGTGACTTGTCCAGAGATATTCATATATTTATTTCATCTGTATATGTTCTATTATTACAGTGTTAACGTTGCTCCGTGAGGTCACGTGTTTGATTACCGAACTCTATATTTTTTTGTCTTATAAAAACAAGGCTACCGGGGTTACATATGTGCTCAATTTGGCTATAAGTTTGGAACTTACACATTGTGGGACTAAATAGTATTTTCGATTAATTGTGGATGCCCTGATTTTACATGTACCGCGTGGCTCGGGTTCGATTCAAAACAGGGCAGCCATATGTGTGATGAACATGTAGATGTCTCCATTTTCGGATCTGAGTGATTTTTTTTTGGTATCCATTTAAGTTTTTCCATGTATAAGTGTCGTTGACTAACACCCATAACAAAAAAGAAATAACTTACTTACTTTAGCTTAGATACAATTTGTGTGAAGTGTCTAGAAATGTTTATTCATTTATTTCATCTCTATGTGATCTAGTGTAAAAGTGTTGACTTTGCTAATTAAGGTTACGTGATTGAATACCGGACTCTATCTTTTTTTTATTTATCTTATTAAAACAACGCTCTCTGAGTTATAATGTGTGCCCGATTTTGCTATAAGTTTGGCATCACATTGCTGACAATGTAAGTAATGTTTTCGATTATCTAATGTTATGGCAACTAAGTAGTGTTTTAGATTGATTGTGGATGATCTGATTGCACATCTACCTACGTCCACGAGGATACGAGCGTAAAGATAATTACTTACTTTTTTAAATATCCCTGGACAAATATCCCTGGACAAGTTACACAAATTGAATCTAACCCCAAAGTAAGCAAATTATATGCTTGTGTTATGGGTATCAGTCAACGATTCTAATACATAGAAATACTTAAATAGATACCAGAATAAATTTAATAAGCACCCAGACCCGGAAATGCAGACATCTAAATGTTCATCACACAAATGCCTGCCCCCGTCGGGAATCGAACCCGAGTCTCGCGGATGATCGGTGTAGGCGTGTACGCTAGCCACTCGACCAACGAGGCGGTCAAGTTTTTTCGCGCGGTTTTTATTTCTGTTAATCACTTTATATTTAGATTAAAAAAAACTTTTATTTAAATTTCTATACTTTTGATTAATTTACTTTAATACAATTTTTTTACGGATTGTAAACTTACTGTAATATGTTTTTAAACTTTAAATTTTTGTTTATCTCAATTGTGATTACACTTTTCAAATAACATTTGTACTTTTTTAAAATATACTTCATTTTGAACTTTATGTCACACTTTTTCTTCGTTTTTTTTATAAAAAAATATGTTATCACTTATTTTCACCAATGAAAAAAATTCACAAACTGGTGGTGTGTATACTGAGTGCCTTTGCATTATGTCGTTTTTCATTCAATATAATGTAATTATGAAAATTGTGTTATTACCTAACGTGGTTCAATTAAAAATATATCGCATGAAGTAATTATTACCGTATTTATTTCTTTAAATCTGTAATTACGAAAAACATATTCCTAATAAAACTGGTTTTACAGGCCTCAATGTTATTGCAGCTCATTATAATTAGGAGTTTAATTAAAACAGCCAATTAATCATATAGGTCAGTAGGTTTCTCTTCAAGAGGTCGCTTATAACATTGCTTAACGAACCAACAAAAACTTGCACAAGCTGGGTATATTTAAAACATTTTGCAAATAGCCTTAATTTACTATAAGCAATAATTGATATTCCTCATGATCACAACTTATTAAATTGCTTACAACAGTAATTTAAAAAGTAAGTAAGTATAGGATTTTAAACTTAAATCGTCGCGAATTAATAACATTTTTTAATTATTTATACGGGATACTCACAATCTCACACACAAATAAAATAAAAAGAGATCGTGAGTATTCCGTATAAATAATTAAAAATGTTAAGTAAGTAAGTAGTTGTAATTTATATTTTATACGTGTATACTCTTTTCATCAAAGTCAAAAGTTCAAATTAAAGTTTAGTTCATCACTATTCCATGTTTAATAATACTGAATATGTGTAATGTCAACGTAAACTTTTGCTTCTATGCTTATTAATAAGACGGTAGCTGTCCTATTAATAAACCAAGAGTAGACCAAAATTAGATAACAGTACATATTTATTAACTTATAATTAATATAGTTAAAAAGCTGTTAAAAATTAAAAAGTTTCTTATAGTCAGCGTTTTAATTTTTATTTTTAATACTCATTCAACTACCATAAAATAAACTGAAAAAAAAGTATCTTCACGCCCGATCCCCGAAAAGGTAGGCAGAGGCACAACCAGGGCACCCACGACTAGCCGAAGATACTATGTGATAGGTGGCAAGCCTATCGCCAACCAGGCACATATCCTATCCCGCGCAACATTTTTTTTTATATAAAATTGGAAAAAAACAATTTTATTTTCGTTGCCCGACCCAGGATTTGAGCCCGGGACCTCATGCAGTCAAGTCCAACAACTGAACCGCTAGACCACAGAGGCAAAAAAAAACTGATAACTGAACTGGAAAATAAACTGATATATTACAAACTGATAAAAATATATTCAGTTAATGTAGTATTTGAAACTATACCCTTCATTTCTCACTGATCACCAATATTAATAACCTATCTAAGATAAAAGATAGGGCTGATTTAGATCAGTTACTAGGCAATCACTATTATTTTTCAATAATTAACAAAAAATATCTTAGCAACAATTATAAAGGCTCTATCTGGAGATAGGTTATTAATATTGGCCGTAAATATGTAATGCGAATAGCGTGATCTGAAACAGTCTTTACCTTTCAATTAAATACTGTGCTATGAAATGGATACGGACTTTAGAATCCTTTGGTAGATGCAGAGATCAATATATCCTAACAAATATAAATCTGTAGCTTTACGCTACATTTAGATTAGTAGCAGGAGAGTGTTTTTGAAAAAAATTACTTTACTGTGTTTTCCGCACGGACTTTGAGTGAATTTATGTCGTAATTTCGAAATGTGATTCCGTTAATTCCGAATGTTTGTGTCGGACCCATGAAGCTATAGACTACTATTGGAGTCTACACTCCTAACACAGAACTGATTTCATTGCCAAATATTGCTGACTCACTCTAATGTATCGGCCTCTCTCTCGGATATGGGCGTGAAGATACTTCTTTTTTCTGTCGTACGTAGCATTGATAAGTCTGTTAGGGAAGTGTTGACGTCATGTAGGAATTTATATATCCCTAAAGATCTTAATAGCGAGGAAATCTGATCTAAATGGGAACCAAGGTGGATTGCCAATAAAAGTTGTTAAAATTTTAGACGCCTCTGTGTCTAGCGGTTCAGTTGTTGGACTTGACTGCATGAGGTCCCGGGTTCGAATCCCAGGTCGGGCAACAAAAAGAAAATTGGTTTTTCTCAATTTTCTAATAAAAAAAAATGTTGCTCGGGATAGGATATGTGCCTGGTGGGCTTGCCACCTATCACATTGTGGGACTTAGTATCTTCGGCTAGTCGTGGGTACCCTGGTTGTGCCTCTGCCTAATTCTTCGGGGATATGGACGTGAAGATTTTAGTGGGCAAAAATAGTATATAATCTATTTTCGAAGTGAAAACTTCTTTAGCGGCGTTTCGCACTTTTTTTGGAATAGATAAAAACTTCTAAACTCTCGTCAGATCGTCAGACCGTAAGACGGCGCAGAGCGCATGTGCGAATAAGACGGTGCAGGGTGCTTGTGCGAGACCTAAAATAAAACTTAGATTCATTCCTGTTTTTGTATTGCTTAGATATTTCCGAAGAGTATAGGACTTGCAATGGATAATACGCTGCTATAGACCTATCATTACATTCTCACAAGACGACATGATAGCACATACGTATAATTTAATATAATATATATAATGCTCTACTTGTTCCATCTTGAAAATAGGCTATATGTGTAGACGAACAATGTTCGTTATATAGATAATAATATGACGACGCTCATAGTCGTCCGTAGTCTTACTTTAGCGAGTTTTTGTCAAGTTAAACGCAGGTTATTAATATGAAAATAATATTTATGCATAAATGATAGTACTTTCATACTGATAATTAAAGCAATTCATGCAAAATGATTCACTTACCATTTCAAAATATCAAAAATGCGCAACGTTAATATTCAAGTGTTCACTTCTGCCGGCACTCAAGGAGTGCAACCCGTCTTTTTTTTCCTCATATTGGTCGTTATAACGTCAAATAATGCTTCCTATACAGATATATGATTTCATTAAGACTGGACTACATTAAAATTATTTTGCCAAAACAAATGAAATTTTATCACGTCTTGTCGCATAAAAACTACGCACGTCTGACCTCGTCCTTATTAAAGAATTATGCACATGCTGTTCTTTTGGCTTAAGACCTCATGAAAGAATTTAATAATGGGACATTTTTATTCTAGTGCTGTCGACTCCGTAGTCTGCATTACTAACACCGTGTCCGCAAAATTGTGAAATGTTTTATGACATTCTTTGTCTAAATAAAAATGAGACGTCATATAAAAATAGTGAGCCAGTTCTTTGTCTTCATGCGTTTGTTATGATAATAATGTTGGCAAGGAGAATCTTAAATGTAATATGACAATATATAAGATTTCTAATTTTAATATACTTCTTTTTTATAACATTGGAAGGCAAATAAGAAGAAGGATTTCCTGATGGTAAGAAATTCACACCGCCTATATAAACCAAAGGTAACCGTAATGGTAACGGTGCGTTACCAAGCTGAGCCCGGGATTTTGGGCTTCAAGTAAAAGTAAGTTTAACGGGTACTTTAACCTCCGAACCGGAACTCATTGACGGCAAGCACTGACTTTATGGCAGCAGGAATAGGTGAGGCAGTGGTTTCGCTGAGGTACTAATCCGGGACTGGTACCTCAGCTATGTTACCACCTAGTCAGATTTCCTGGTGTTAGTGACGGTAGGCCAATGCTCGCCATTTACAAGCTATATGGCAGCAAGTCAGATGGTCTAACCCGCAAAGGAGCCGGGACCAACACGGGTAGACTCAAATATATAGTGTTTTATTTGGTTCTTAAACTTAAAAGAAAATGTAATCATTTTGGGATGGTGTATTTTTTTAAAAAGCAATGTTTTAATTATTCATTAAAGTAAAAATTTGCCTATTATTCACACGATTTAATTTTTCCCCTACGTGTAATGTCAATATATCATATGAACACATGACGCCTCTAATGACAACCCCAACGTAAAAAAAATATTCTGCTTGCAGCAATAAGCTGCTGAGTCGTATTTGATAACACTTGGCTTGGAAGGAGTTGAAAATATGTGATCTCTTAGGTAGGATCTCATAGATATATAGGAGTATATACATACGTATGTTCATATAATAGCCGTTGTTCTGAAACCATGTACTAAAAATATTATTTGAAATATTTGAACATGTGATATTACTAGCTGTTTCCTGCGGCTTCGCCCGCGTCTTCACAGAAACCTTTTGTGCTACCGGGATCAAAAGTCTTTATGTTAGTCCAGGTCACAATCTATCTGTGTTCCAAATTTCAGACAAATCCGTTCTGCCATTCGAGCGTGAAAGAGTAACAAACATACACACATCGTTACAAATTTTTGCGTGTATAATATTAGTAGGATTAAGAACAGTTAAACTGATAAGGCTGAGTTCAACTATTTCATTGGGTACCACGTCGCAATTTGAAGTCTTTTTTTCGAAAGAAAGGAAAAGGTTTTTTCTAAAACATTGAAAGGCAAACAAGCAGACTGATTTCTTAATGGTAAGTATGCCGCTTGGATACACCAAAGGTGGTAATGGTGCGTTGCAAATCTGAGGCTGGGATGTTAGCAGGAATAGGTAAGGCCTCTGGATAAGTCGCTGCGAAACTCCGTGGTTACGAAATTGTCTCATATATCTTATCAATATCCTACTAGTCGTTTCTGAGGTACACTTAATAACTTATTTTTTACTTAACTTTATCGTGACGACTTCATTAATAATGAGCGCATGTCACAAAGGTGATAGCAAATTTCTCTCATGCTTTGATAAAGAAGTTTCATTTCAGCATTATGTAATGGCAAAGCAATCAAAGAAGCACGTTGTAGCAAGATACTTATCAAATGTATTAATTATATTAAACCAAGCCAATGTAGACTTATGTATACACGGTGTCTTGAGATCTTCAAGCTTCCTCATACCTAAATACGGGCTGGCGAAACAAAACATCACGAAGAGCCAAGTATGAAATTCGACTATTACATACAGTGGTTTTTTGGTGGAGCGTAAGGTCTATAAACGTAAAAGACAAATATGAAGGCAAATTTCTTTCATACGCCGATCAATAAGTTTTATTTCAATAAAATCCAATGCCAAAGCAATTAAAGAAGTCTGTCGTAGCAAGATTCTTGTCAAATGGATTAATTCTGTTAACGGTAGCAAGTGCAGACTTATGTAGATAAGCGACCCCGGAAATTGCTTTAGAGTAGAACCGAGTGGCTATAGCCAGCATAAGGAAAATGGGTGATGGATAGCGATTTTGCATGACCAATTTTTTACTTAGGTAGATTTGTCGGCGCTGGATTGCGTGCCGACAGCCGACACCCTGCCTTTTTTTACCCAAACTAATACAGCTATACTTATTGTGATGCCTTAAGTGAGTCATGGTATTAAAGAAAGGTTAAAGGCTATTCAAATTTTGTTTACTTTAGTATTTTCATTAAAATAAGGTTGTTTAATTGGAGTGGCCTGTAGTGCCGGGTGACGAATGTAACTATGGTATCCTCTGGCGGTCGTAAGGGGCTACTAAAAGAGGGGCTGAGGCTGTTAATGAAATTATCAGGGCATCAATTGGCTTAAAAAGCACTTTGAAATGTGAGGAATCACAGCATGGTGTGACCCCATGCTACTGTCGCAAAAGTGCTGGCACAAGAAGACTAGGTCTTCTTCTGAACGAGTCTACAGAATCGTATTCTGGTGTTGTATCACCCACCGGTGCGTTCTTCGTAGATCATTCGGTCTCTTTATATACAGAGTTTGGTCACCGAGTGGTTTTAACTGGTAGGAGTCCGGCATAACCCACCACTTCCCCCGAAAGAGACGCGTATCCATTAGGATTTTTATTAATTAAAAGAAGAAGTTCCGCACAGATTACTGGTATAGAGACTATGATTTGCATACGTGATCAAACTATAGCGACACGTCAGTAGCATCTGTGGAGACTAAGATTTGCATACGTGGTCAAACTATAGCGACGTATCTGTAGCATCTGTGGAGACTAAGATTTGATTTGCATACGTAGTTTAACTATAGCGATGCGTCAGTAGCATCTGTGGAGACTAAGAATTGTATACGTATTCAAACCATAGCGAGCGACGCATCAGTAGCATCTCTGGAGACTAAGATTTGCATACGTGGTCAAACTATAGCGACGACGCATCAGTAGCATCTGTGGTGACCATAGGCAAAGTTTGTCTTTTATCATCAGTAGGCTTCTGCTTTGTTTGTTGTTTTGCAACTTGAAAGAAGACAAATAGTTAAAGATTATCAATTGACAAACCTGTTACTAACCGGATATTCAAACAATCTCATTTAAACCCGACAGACCAGAAAATTGAAGAAAACCAAAATATAATTGCTAAACCCCAGAATCGAACCAGGGATATCATGTTATCTACGCCTACACTAAACACTAAACCGCAGAAGTAACTAAAATTAAAATATATAATAAAAGTAGCTCTTGATAAGTGTACTGTCTTCCAATAATTTGTTTTTTTTTAATTGTTTTCAGTACTTCTAAGTCAACTTAGCTATTTCATTTAAAGTAATGAATACGTTTCTTTTTTCAAAATAATTATATGTAACATAAATTGTTTGTAGGGTAGTGTTAGTTTTCTTCCTCCGTGTTGGCCTGGGCTCCTTTGCAGGATTCTTCATCTACCTTTTTGGCACGCAGCTCGTAAAAGGCGAGCGTACGCTTACCGTCACTTACACCGTGACATCTGACTAGGTGGTAGAGTTTCGCAATGAATCGCCCAGATTGGTACCAACGACTTACCTATTCCTGCCACCATAACGTCAGCGCTTGCCGTTGACGTGTTCCGTTTTGGAGGGTGAGGTAGCCGGTAAATTTACTTTTGCTTGCGGTCTAATATCTCTGCCTCAGGTTGGCAAAGCACCATTACCGCCTTTGGTGTCTCTAGGTGGGGTGAATTTCTTACCATCAGGCAATCGTTTGCTTGTTTCCCTTCCAATATCATAAAAAATAGACCATCTGACTTCTTGCCAGCTAGCTCATAAAAGGCGAGCATTGGCTAACTGTTACTTACGAGCTTTTAGTTAACTGATCCCGCACCAAAGTTATCCCGCGGGATGAGTTGACGAAATGATTAATTATTTTTGTTTGGTCAACTGATCCCAAATAAAAAAAGATAATAATTAATGTATGCATATATGCATTACTAGTATAATATGTACAATCATGAACAAAAATCTTTGTGATGAAAAATGACACACCATGGTTCGGTAGTATTGATATAATAAAACACACTATTTCATCTATAAATAAAAAAGTAAAAGTATCTTCATGCCCATATCCTCGAAGAGGTAGGCAGAGGTACAACCAAGGCACCCACGACTAGCCGAAGACACTAAGTCCCACAATGTGATAGGTGGCAAGTCTATCGCCAACCGGGCACATTTCCAATCTCGACCAACATTTTTTTTTTAATCAGAAAATTGGAAAAATCCAATTTTCTTTATGTTGGCCGACCCGGGATTCGAACCCAGGACCTCATGCAGTCAAGTCCAACACCCGGACCGCTAGACCACAGAAATAGAAAACTAACTACCGCCTTACCGATCCTTGCAATAACGTCAGTTCTTGCCTTTGGCGTGTTTCGGTTCGGAGGATAAGGTAGCCGTTAAACTTACTTTTGCTCGAGGTCTAACATCCCAGCCTCAGGTTGCCAACGCACCATTACCACTTTTGGTATCTCTAGGTGGAGTGAATTTCTGACCATCAGGAAATCCGTCTACTTGAAATGTATTATGATAATTTAAATAGTATATTTATCAACTATTCTAAAAGAAATGAGCAATGTTATAATTAAGCTATAAATTCCAAAACTACGAAAGAAACACCAAAATCCGTATACTTCCAATTGCATAGCAATTTAAAAACCCTTGCTTAAATGTATCGGGCATGTTTTATTATGACATTGGAAGGAAAATAAGCAGATGGATTTCACTAGAACATATAGGATAGGATGTTAGGCCTCAAGCAAAAGTAATTTTAACGGTAACCTTATTTATCCTCCGAACCGGAACACGTCAACGGTAAGCGCCGACATTATGGTGGCAGGAATAGGTACCAATCCAGGCGATTCGCTGCGAGACTCTACCACCTAGTCAGATGTCACGGTGTTAGTGACGGTAAGCCTATACTTGCCTTTTACGAGCTGCCTGGCAGAAAGACAGGTGGTCTTTTCTGCTAAGGAGCCCGACAAACACGGGGAAAAGTAGTGTATATATGTATGTGTGTATATAACAAAGCATAAGTAAGTATCTTTACGCCCATATCCCCAAAGAGGTAGGCAGATGTACAACCAGTGCACCCACAACTAGCTGAAGACACTAAGTCCCAGAATATGATAGGTGGCAAGCCTATCGCCAACCGGGCACATGTCCAATCTCAAGGAACCTTTTTTTTTAGAAAATTGGAAACACCACATTTTCTTTTTGTTGCCCGACCCGGGATTCGAACTCGGAACCTCGTGAAGTCAAGTCCAACACTTGGACCGCTAGACGACAGAGGCGATATATTAAAGCATGCTTCAATTTAAGTGCATCATCAAATCGTACGTCAGCAGTGCTCGTTACTGTAGTTTGTTTTTGATTACGCTCAACAAAGCGGACTGTGTTGGATATGTGCTCGTTCCAGGCTTGCATTTGTGCCACTCCGTTGGTTTGCTGTTGAGCTAATAAATTGGGAAACGGTTCCATGGTGAATTTAAATATTTGTATCTGATCGTGGTGACAATATGACTACTAATAATAATGAAAATCGTAACGTATATTCACGCCCATATTCTCGGGTGGGCAGAGGCACAACCAGGGTACCCAGTATGGTAACGGGAACGGGAATCAGGGACAGTAAGCCAATACTCGCCTTTTACGAGCTGCCTGGCAGAAAGACAGATGGCCTTTTCTGCTAAGCAGCCCGGACAAACACGGGGAAAAGTAGTGTGTATATGTATGTGTATATATAATAAAGCATAAGTAAGTAAGTATTTTTACGCCCATATGCCCGAAGACTATCCAAAGATACAAAGAACCACAATGTGATAGGTGGCAAGTCTATCGCCAACCAGGCACATATTCAATCCCGGGCAATGTTATTTTAATACATATTTTTCTAGTTTTTTAGTTGCCCGACCCGGGGATCGATCCCGGGAACTCAAGAAGTGAAGTCCGATGCCAGACCGTCAGACCACAGAGGTGATAACTCATTTCCACTTAATAATACCCGATTGTCAGTAAAATATATGACGATGAAAAATAGTGAAAATAGTTTACACTTCATAAAAAAAATCACTTATATGCAATCATACTATTTTTTTCCTCATATAACTATATGAGGAAAAAAATAATTGAAGATGAGTTTCAAGGATATCCAATTGGCATTTTAAGTGATTGTGTCGACAGAAACACAACGATATATAATAGTGAAACACATTTTCACTTAACGCTATCTGAATGTCGGTATGTGCAATCGTGATAAATATTTTCATATAAGGATATTCAATTGTCGTTATAAATTATTGGGGTGACAAAAATGTAACGATATAAAAAAAAAATCACTTTATGTTACATGAATGTCAGTATTTGCAATCGTAGTAATCGTTGTATTAAAGTAAAACATATTTAGAATGATTTTTATAGGAAATATAATTGTCGTTATAAGAGATTGTGGTGACAAAAATGTACCTAACAATATTAAATAGTGATAACTACTATAAACTACCATAGTATTGGTTACTATAATATAGTGATATCCGATTGAAGTTAGGTAGATATGTGATCGTAGTAACAATATAATAGTATAAAGTTTTTTTTGACCGCCTCGTTGGTCGAGTGGCTAGCGTTCGATTCCCTACTGGCAGGCATTTGTGTCATTTAGATGTCTGCATTTTTGGGTCTGGGTGATTATTAAATTTATTCTGGTATCTATTTAAGTATTTCTTTCTATTGGAATCGTTGATTAACACCCATAACACAATCATATAATTTGCTTTCTTTGAGGTTAGATTCAATTTGTGTAACTTGTGCAGGGAAGTTTATTATAAAGAATAGTGAAAATAATATTCACCCAACGACATCTGATTCGTGTTGTCGTGTCACATAATAATTTTGATTGGATACGATAATAAGATTCAGTATCGGATAAGGCGTACCTACTACATTGAAAAACAGTGAAAATCATTTGTACAAAATTAGTATTTGCACTCATATTTGGAAGATAAAGAAGCTAATAAACTTATGATCTTGCCTGCAGTCTAATAATCAACTATTACTATCTTTGGTGTCTTGACCTTATTTGTTTTTCTTCACGCCCATATCCCCGAAGAGATAGGCAGAGACACAACCAGAGCAGCCACGACTAACCGAAGACACTAAGTACCACAATGTGATAGGTGGCAAGCCTATCGCCAATCGGGCACACATCCAATCACGGACAACATTTTTTTTATTAGAAAATTGGAAAACCCAATTTTCTTTTTGTTGCCCGACCCGGGATTCGAACCCGGGACCTCATGCAGTCAAGTCCAACACCTGTACCGCTAGACCACAGAGAGAGTTTTTCTTTATGACAAAACATTTTACCGGATTCCTATCATCTACTTACACATTTAAGAGTATAGGGTAGCTGGTAAACTTTCCCACGCAACAATATCTTGGACACGATTGGTTATCAGCCATTAATGCCTTTGGTATTTTTAGGCTACGTGAATATCTTGCTATCAGGATTTTTTTATGATAATGGAAGGCAAACAAGGAGACGGATTGGTAATGGTGCATTGCCAACCTGAGGCCGGGATGTTAGGCCTCGAACAAAAGTAAGTTTACCCTCCGTACCGGAACACGTCAACAGCAAGCATTGGACGTTATGGTGTAATTCGTTTGTTTGTTTGCCTTGCCATAACAGAAAGAAGATTGGACATAAGTAATAAATAATAATAAAAATCAGTCACAGGCAGAACCCAAGATCACAATCCTTTATATCTGACGGGTTACCGTTTTTATCTTAGCGATGCCCAAGAAAATGTGAGCCTATATGTGACATCTTAAGTACACACTATGTTTGCACATAGTACATTGGTGGTAGTCACAAAAGAAGGCATCTTTTCATACTTCTTCTTTTGTTATAAAATTATTTCTATTGATTCTATGGTTTTGGCTCCAATCATAGGTAAAAAGGATTTCACTATCAAATTTAAACGTGGACAATGTAAAAATGCGTTTAGTTACTTGTCAAGAGTATTAATTATAATAATAATAATATCTTTATTGTACACAAAACGTTATCACAAACATGAACATAAAGATAATACAGTACAATGGGCGAGCTTATCTCCAGCAACAGAGATTTCTACCAGCTGACCCGTAAAAAGGAAATACAGAAACAAACATAAACGTAGACAAGTGTAGATACTCGATTAATTTATTAATTATGTCAACTTATTTTCAAATAAATTTTTGTTTAAAGAATATAAATACTCTCGTTTTAGTTATTATGAATATTATATTATTAAACTTTTTTATCTATTATTCACATGGGATTAGGATAAAAACTTTGACAGTTTGAAAAGAGCATTAGCATCGTTTGAAAACGGAATTACAACCAATAATTCAACTCGTTTACACTAAACTTCGTTTTACTAAACTTGGTTTTCCAACGTGATGGTGAAACCAGCTCTCAGAATTAAAATATCCAATATGAGTGCAATAGTCAGTGAAATGGTACATTTTTATATCTCACATTGAAATATATTATTAACTATTCATACTATTCCATACAATATTAGCTAATGCGGTGCATCAGACCAAATGCACTCGTTACGCCTGTGTCCACACCCGGTTCATTCGCAGACGACAACCGGATGACACAGATATGCATATCGATGTTGCCTCTTTAATTCTACAATTTATGCCCCTATTATCCACCATGAAGTACGTAAATAATACTCAGAACTGTGGATTTGTAGAATATAATTACACGCGTAAACGATAAAGAAAGGAATTAAAAATTTTGATATATGATTAGAATCCTAGGTAGCTTAAGTGGTTGGTGCATTCGTCAGCTTGAGACGAATGGGAACAGATTCAAATCTTGTGTGGGGCAATTTATTTTTTCTTTAAAATTTATAGAAATGTATTTGGGATACACAGGACAAGTGCTAAAATAAAAGTGCCTATGTAAATAACAAACATGGCTAGTGGCAAAGAACAGGAATTTGTTATATAAGATGCATAAACCTTCATTGATGTATTTTTTTTATTACAAGCTTTTGTTTAAATAAAAGGTTTGTAATTTTGCTCCAATAAATAAGTTTAAATTTTAAGATATTACCGCATGGAAATATGCTCGTAGCTTGTTTACTGTTCGGTTTTTTAACATGCCCGGTTGGCGATAGGCCTGCCACAAATCACATTGTGGACTTAGTGTCTTCAGCTAGTCATGGATACCCTGGTTGTGCCCCTGCCTCTCTCTTCAGGGATACGGACGTGAATATACATTACATTCAACAATATATATCAGGATCACGGCTGTCGACTCAGCTAGTTATTAATATATTTCATATTATCCCCCTTACTAATAAAATTTATGCGCCCGTTGATTTGGTGTGTAACTTCATTTTTTGTTAGCAAAAGTGAAGATACAAACTAGATCAACGGGCGCGTAAGTTTTGTGAGTAAGGGGGTATGTATGTATCCTAAAATTATAAAATAATTTAAAAAGTATCAGGATATGAAACCAATAGATCACTGGAATTGTGTGAAAGTATACAAATCACGCCCGCACGAGTCAATATTTTTTTTAATTAACTATTAAGTTGACATTCTTTTGATATTACAATAAAATACAACACAATAACTCTTTATTGTGCACCAAATACAGAGTAATTACAAATACATCAAATAAAACTTAAATTATAAGATACACAAAGGCGGCCTTATCGCCAAGTCAGCGATCTCTTCCAGGCAACCTTTAAGTATGGAACAAGATTTAGCAGAATACTATGTAATGGTGCTTTTAAAATATAAAAATGCATCTACTGATATACAAAATAAATCATCCTAAAAGCAGAAGCCTGTTTTAATTATAGGTCTTAGAATTTAGAACAAGCAATAAAAGTATTAATCACAGTGAACGCAGAAAGTGACGTTTTTACATACTTTTAAAAATATTAATATTTGGAGCTCTCCTGATATCTACGGAAAGAGGATTCCAAAGCCTCACTGCTTGCGAGGTAAAAGAACGACTATAGTAACAAGTGTTACGAGAGGGAACTTGAAGAGTATAATTATCATTGGACCTGAGGAATTTTACCTCACTGTTACAGAACTTAAATCTCTCCTTTAAATAAATAGGCACAAATGGATCAAAGAGAATAGAGTACAGAAGAGACAGGATATGTCAAGATATGATATTGTAACTTAATGAAAGATTAAATATAATATTTAATCTTGACTTCGAGTTTTGGCGCCATCGAGAGAAAAGATGGTCGAAGTTTTTTCATAATTATTAAATTTCGTGTTGATATTGAGTAAATTAGTCAATTTTGGTGGCATTTTGTACAATTTTGTTCAGTGAAAGTGCACAAATGAAATAATCATGAAGAAATTAGCGTATCGTGTATTTCCTCGTTGCCGCCAAATCTCATTACTTGAGCTTGAGTAAACAGGCCACCGCTTTACCCAAGAGCCTGACATGACTTCCTAACGACTTATGACTGATGATTAATTAAAATTAATTGAAATTGATATAACATTTGATGCAAATTTCTACTTGAGTAATGGCTAAATACTAACGTGAAAGCCAAAACCTAAAGAAAGAAAGAAGAAAGAATCTTAACTTTACATCTCTTTAGTGACTTTTAATCCCAGAGTGGTTTATTAAAAATATTATTGACTTGAGTTACTTTACTTTGGTTTGAAGCATAGATCACCTCCATTGGAGGAAATTGAAAGCAAACAAAATACGTCTTTGGTCGAATGATGACAGATGAAAAATAAACATTCATTGTTATCTTGAATAATGGCAACGTCATGACGTCCATATAGAATTTCAACATAAATAACGGAGATGGCGCTGATATTATTGTGTTAGAATCACTCTGATATATACGACAGCCCGTCCCAGCTTCGTACGGGTGGATAAACTTCTGTGATGTAACACATATGAATCATTCTCTCTATTATGATTAAAATTAAAATTCGTTGCGTATATTTAAAATAAAAGCATGCATAGGAACAGATAGGGGAAAGCTACTTTTAATTTTTATTATTTTATACAAGCTGTTACCCGTGTCTTTACCTGCGTTACTAAACAGATTATTATTTATATATATCTATAGATTATTACCGCGTACAGTTAATATATTTCCTGAACTGGAATTCAATTACAAACTATTTTTTATTTTTTATTAAAGCCCATTAATAAAGACTTCATACAAATTTTCAAACCTTATTTCACCCCCTTAAGGGTAAAATTTCCAGAAACGCTTAAATACGTACGATACCTATTTTTAATAATTAGCCCAAAGTAAACGTTACTTGTAACTCAGCAAATGACGGTCTTTCATACGAAAGTGTCAACCTTTATTTCACCCCCATAGGGGTAGAAATTCCAAAATTCCGTGCTTAGTGAGTGTCTACTCAATAAAATAACCCCACTCACCAAATTTCTTGGCTGTAACAGTTTTGGCTAGGCGATGGTGAATCAGTCGCTCAGGACATGTCATTTTATAAGTATCGTATAGAGTAGGTTGTGATGATCAGGTTTTATAACTTTCCCTATGGTTGAAACTATATTATCACTGCCTGTTCCGGCTTCGCTCAGATAGTAATTTTTTTGATCATAAACTGAGATATCAGTTTCTATCTTTCAAGTTGGATCAAACTGTACACGGTGTGCAAATTTGATTGAAATCGGTTAAGTAGTTTATAGTAGGGGAGCCCAAGAGGGGATTTTTGGACTAACTCAGGCGCGTCAGATTAAGATATGGGAGATACCCTGTACCATTGTTGAACACCTCCATTATGTATCAAAT
>NJDC01003435.1:109844-129732 GCA_002245475.1 Calephelis virginiensis
AAGCCTGGAATGACACAAGTTTGCATATTTTTCGCTACAATGACTGCCTTTGTCATATCTTCTCGATTTGAGAGTGTTCCCTAACTGCTGCAGGCTGAATTGGTATACTCGGCGTTGAAATGTTTGATTGATTAAATTGGCGGAAAATTGCAAATTAAATAATTTCATTTGGATTTAAGTATGGATTTCCGCAAAGTAACGCCTTCTTCTATCAATGTTTGATTGATGTTCAATTTCGTGGTCATCTGAAAGAGAAGGCTAAAATAGCATCTCAAAAATTTGGTGTGCGCAGTAAAACTATTCAGTAATTCAAGCCAACCCATCGCTTACTACTTTACAACACACAAATTTGAGCTCAAATGGAGCACTGTTCTCAACTTTATTCAGGAACTCACTAGTACCAGCAGCTTCCTTTTGACCGCATTCATCGTCGAGTATCTCAAATTGTCAATGACGGGCAATTACCGATCTGCTTGATTCTTTGGCGTTGCATACAATTGTTGGGTCACTTAGTGTCTTATACCGCATTTATCAAGGGGAATGCTCTGAGAAACGGTTTGGTCTAATTCCTGCTGCTGAGTTTCATCTTCAGACATCGGAGTTTATAGTATCACACCCATCATCTTGATGCGCGGCGGACTCAAAAGACATTTTTACCCAACAAATCCATCACTTTTGTGGAATCAGATCAAACATGACTTAGGAACCTTTCAAGAAAAGAGCGTACCTATTCCTTAAAGGTCAGAAACGCATATGTGATATTCCTGGTGTGCATGTGTGCGTGCGTGCGTGCGTGCGTGCGTGCGTGCATGCGTTTGTTTTTGTAGCTGATGTAACAAATATTTGTTTGTAAAATAAATTGTATAAATAATAAATAACAGAAGGGGTTGAAGAACCCCTACTGATTATTTATTTTACAGTAAAAGTTATCTTTTATTTTGAATTAACTTTTTAGTTTTCTGAACGTAACTTAGAATATCACAGAGGAGGAACTTTGTCAGAGCGTCAGTGCTAATAAATAAACGTTTTATTTTTTTGTTTGTTTTCTTTCTTAATTTTTTTCGGATTTTTCAAACTGATGTAAAATTTCATGTCCAAAAACTTAACACCTCCTTTTCATAAATCATAAGTAATAACTTTTAAAGCAAATATAAAAATGCTAAGATTTATAAACCAATTTATGCTGCAACCGACTTTTTATATTTAGGTAAGTATAATCATTTAATATAGTTCATTTCCTTCTTTAAGCCATTACTATAATTATCAACATTCTTGAACATTCTATAGATTAAGCATTCACCATACTGAAGTTTTCATTCAAAGCGAGCTCAAATACGCCGGGAAATGAGTACGGGAATGTAATGAGTCCTCTCAGTGTTTCGATTGACCGCCTCTTTCATTCTACGGCCGGATTCAATTGCCTTTATACCCTTTCGAATCCCTTTTCTCGGTTTTTAAACAGCTTAGATGGTTCTATCGCTTCAAAATTAAAGTTGCTAATGTTGAAAAATACCTTTTACGTTTGTAAAGTTTGAGAAATGTTAATTTATGATCTTTGCGTGGTTAATTAGCTTTGAGACAGCATAATGTTTTCTGAAAATTTGTATTTGTGACGGTAAAGCGGCGGCCATTTTGGAATTATATACGCCACAAATATCCAA
This sequence comes from Calephelis virginiensis, assembly GCA_002245475.1. Lineage (NCBI taxonomy): Eukaryota > Metazoa > Arthropoda > Insecta > Lepidoptera > Riodinidae > Calephelis > Calephelis virginiensis. Next base: position 111,506 of record NJDC01003435.1, read on the forward strand.
TTTTCTTAGGACCATTTGAACATTCTCGGTTTAAATATTTAGATCTAAGTTAGCTTCTAAGGGCCACTTGCACGTTCCTGCGTTAAGTATTTAACACTCAATTAGCCTCTAACTTGGGTTAAATCATGTTATATTTGATAGTTTAATCCAGTGTTAGATGTAACCCGGAAATGTGCAAGTGGCCCTTAACTATAGCCTGTTTTTTAATCTCAGAGACTAAAGTGACATTAGAAACGTTGTAAGTGTATTGCGATTCATAAAAAGTGTCGTGCCATTGTTGAAAAATGCTAACAAAATCTATTAACGATTTTTATAAGTTACATTGGAAAATCGGAACATTGGTTTTTAAAACCAATTAATACAAAATGAATATGCTTCATAATTGTAGGTCAATAAGTAATGTCATTATTTGTGTTCTTACAAACCAAAATTTATAAAAACAATACTTGTATTTTTAAATTATACTAATTTTCTTGACTTGGTACTTGAATATTTCGTTATCTGTATTTGTAATTACCCAATTGGTAGTGTCGTTGACTTTGTCTGTGACTTTTATTGAGGAGTTACTTGAGGAAGCCCTTCTCCGAAAATTTTCGTGTTCAATTAATTTAAATGTCATATTTTTTGTATAACAAAACAACAAACTAACAAACAAACGGAAGATTTTTAGAAACAACTCTCAGTGTCAGTTAAAAGTGATTAATAAATTCAGGGTTCTAGAATCTAACAAGTTCAGTTTTATCATTTTTCAAGAATCATTAACATCGATTTAATTTTCAATGCCAGTTAAAACTGGTTAGTAAATTTAGGTTTGTAGAATCTAACAAATTCAACCTGAATTTTTAAAAAACGAATTAATTTACGTTTGAAAAAATCGGTATCATAGGACAGCACTACAAAATAAACACGGTATCATTATTTGTAAACTTGATATTCACATCTGTCAATTCAATCTCTGAGATTAAAAAACAGGCTATAGGCTTAAATCTCTTAAGTTCAATTCATTTTTGTAAGTTTAAATAATTATTATATTCAATCCAGGAATTCAAACGATCGAAACTCGACCGTAATAAAATTTAATTATAAGTTATTCAATACAACTTATTAAAATATAATAGTCAAAGAGTATTAAGATTATATTGGTAATTATCTTTTTGATAAGTACGCCACTTTGTTTCCAAACATTTAAATTTATAAGCATCATTATTGAAAATTCTTTCCTTCTCCTACACATAAATTATAAGTGTGCTAAATTCCATTTTTTTTCCTCTTCGCAATTTTCTTAAAAATGAGTCCCAATTTTTTGCTTCACGTACCTATTAATTTTATGAATATGGGGGCGTCTCTAGCAAAACTCTACTACCTAGTCAGACGTAGGGTGTTAATGACGGCAAGCCTATGCTCGCCTTTTACTAGTTGCCTGGCAGGAAGGCAGATGGTCTACTCTACAAAGGAGCCCGGACCAACACAGGGCTTTATTAAGTGTCAAGTGTCACGATTTCTACACACCTGATTAGGTTTAACCCAATTATTAATCTTTTATGCAAAAACCGACGTGTTCATAAAAAAAACCGGTTTTGGAGGATCTTGACACCACCTCACCTTCTGTGCCTTTAAATCAATATGCAACTGTGGTCAACAGGCCGATGTTGCATTGACTCCTTCAGAAATTGCAAAGTTTGAAGAAATTGAAAAGAAAGAAATTGCGTTCTTTTTTTCAGTTTTCTTAAAAACAACATTGACCGAGATTGGATGCGTGGCCAGTTAGCGATTGTCTTGCCACCTATCACAATGTGGGGATTACTGTCTTCGGCTAGTCGTGATGCCCTGTTTGTGTTTCTGCCTTTTTATTGGGAGATATGGGCGTGAAGATAAATTTAAAGTTGTTGTTTAATTACAACAACTCTTAGGTTGTTATCAAACGGCACCATTTATCTCTCGTCAGCGTACGTCGGGCGAAAGCAAAGAAGCGGAAGAAAGAAGAGTAAGATGGTTCAAACGCCTGTCCACGCGAATGGATTTAACGCGGTAGTGACCAGTTTGATCAAGGTCACTGGCAAAAATGGACACAGAAGTAGTCGCAACAATCTGGCTTTTATAAATCATAAAGAAAAACAAAAAGACGGGTTGCAATCCGGGAGTGCTGGCAGAAGTGAAAACTTGGATATTGACTTTGTGCATTTTTGATATTTTGAAATGGTCTGTGAATAATTTTGCACGAATTGATTTAATTATCTGTATGAAAGTACTATCATTTATGTGGTTATTTATTTTATTGGGCTATCGTACACAAACGTGACAACACGAACATTCGCGCAAGCGCCCTGTGTTGTCTTACGAATTTAAGTCTTACGAAATATCAGGTCACGTGTCCTGACGCAAGTTTAGAAGTTTATACACATTCCAAAAAAGTGCGCAACGCCACTAAAAATGTTCACTTCAAAAATTTTGTTCATTCATTTCTACATAGGAGAACTCTACATGATATATTCATGGTGTAATGTAAAATACGTGCACCTACAACGATCCGCTTATGCTATGCCTCGAATGTTATGCACCGTCTCTCCGCGAGGACAACAACTATGCTGTCGGGCAAGTTCGTGTATTAGTTACGGATTTATAAGAGGCCAATGCAAGTTAAGAAAATTTATAATTTGATTTATAAATTTATAATAAACTAAATTGCAAATTAAAAATATTTAATTTGCAATTTCCCGCCAAAAAATGTATATAATACACACACTACTAAAAACACTACTAAGATACTGTAGTATCTGCTCGACCTTCGTGGAGTGCAGTCGAATTTCCCTGATGAAGCTTCGGTTACGAAGCAAAAGGTACGTTGAGTTTTAATAGTGCGTATATTGTTGGTGTTAATAAAACAGTTCATTTGTGTGTGTTGTGTGCAGCTGGATATATTTGGGAGTTTTAGGGCGCTATGAATGAATTGGACTTACCAAGGTAAGTCTGATTCATTCATAGCGCTCTCAACTTTTTTTTTTAATTTTGATTAGATATTCGGCAATTATAGGGTAGCAAGCAAAGGTAGCAACAGCTAGGGTGAGCATTGGAATAAGCTTTGTATTAATAGCCAATACAAGATATCATCTATTCCGAGTTTATTACTAGACATTTTGCTTATTCTTAGTTTATTCCTAGTATAACATTTTGTACTGTGTATATTTGTAAACCCAGAAGTGTCACCTTTTCCAAATTATCATGAACTGAGTATGACAAGGGTGACATTTGAAAATTTTGTTTCAAAGTCACATAAGGCAAAAAGAAGTGACATTCCAGGTCACGTTAATGTTAGTAAAATGTTAAGTAATTTTTATTTGAAGTGAAACAAAACTCTTAACAACGTGCTCGAATTTTTCTTTCTGCTTCAAATATTTTATTTCTAATGTTACTGTTTATATTCAGACTGCATTTACTAGTAGCAAGACGAAATCGCTTGCACACTAATTATTAAGCGCATTAAAACTTCAAACACCGACTTCAACTGTTTGGACCATGTTACGACTGGATCATTAATTTTTTGAAAGATAGCAAATGATTCATAGTCCCATATAAATTTTATAAACATCCTACCAGATGTTTTTGATTACACATAACAATACTAAAAATCTTCGTTTGTGTTGAGGACCTCAAAAACCACCAGTTGAATCATAATAAAGTCACTATGGAACTATCGTGGAATCATGACCTATCTTTCAAACAACAAATCATCTAAATGCGTTGTTTGTTAGAGCCGAAACACAAAACGTTAACGTATATGCGTATACGCTATTAACTCGATCAACGAGGCGGTCATTAAGATTTATATTTATGCAAATTAAAAACATTGATCGTTACAAAGTGCAAATTGAAGTTTTAAAATTTATTGTTAATGTAAAAATTGATCAATATTCATAAAGTCCCGGTTTCAATCCCTGGGTAGGGAAACATAACGAAAATGTGTTTTATAATTTTCTTATAAAAATAATTTTGCCAGGAATTGGATATACTATAGGTATAGGATATATGCTTGGAATCTATCAAACCGTGGGACTTAGTATCTTGGTTTAGTATTGAAAATACTTTTTTTTATCCTAGATATTTTTTAGAATGAAAAATATGCAGTCAGAATTTTGCATTTATGATATTACTAGCCGATTCGGCGAGCTTCGTATCGTATCATATTTACAGCTACTTACAGTTTGTACGGATTAAAACATTGTTTTTCCTATTATCCCTGTAACTTTTCCGTTTTTTCCTCATATTATGATCCTTCTCTTGACAATAACTAAAACACCAAAAAGTAATTATTGACTTACCCGTTCAGGCGTTATGCAATGACCACGCGATTGGTTCATTTTTAAATCACGGGAAACTTTGAAAGGACCAATTTTAATTTAAAGGGGTGTAGGTTAAAACGGTAATACATAATAATAATAACAATTCTTTATTGTACACAAGTGAAATTATACAAATAGCAATTTTTAGGAAAAAATGTACAATAGGCGAGCTTATCTCATGAAGAGATTTCTTACAGCTAACCTCAAAGAGAAAATTTGAACATAAATTTATTCTGATTGTAGTGTACAAATAAGCAAAAAAAAAATAAACTAATACATTAACAACACATATATTTTACATTTTTAATATATTGCTAAATTGTAATATTTACTTTTAATAAACATTCACTTAAAACAGTCTGCGAAAATGCAAACGGGACTGCGGTCGATGGGAACTAGTTTTATGCATTGCTTACGTTATTACTTACGATATTAACGTTATAACTATTAAGTTAGTTGTAATTAAGTAATATTTTTTTAATATCTAGTATTTTTATAAATCGAAAGTGTTATCGTTTCCAAACCGTTTCTCAAAAATTAGCTGGTGCTTTAGATGTAACCCTGTATATCGATTACAGGTGTTAGTGTACATTTTGAACTAAACCTGATACTGAATAAAATTATCTGAAATAATTCGAGGCACGTCAAGGATAATTCTATTCGGTATTATTTGAATAAACTCAAGAAATAGTCTGACTCTAAGCACGTCGATTTAAAGCAGTGATTCCCAAAGTGGGAGATAACGCCCCCTCGAGGTGTCCAGCGCCCGGACGCCTCAAGGGGCAAGAGGCCCAGAAAATACAAGTGGCAATGGGTGACTTCTTTTCTTTCTTTAGATTGTGGCCTGTGTTTTGCCATTAGTCAAGCAGAAATTTGTATCAAATTATATATCAATTTTAATCAATTATAATTAGTCATCAATTATAAGTCGTCAGTAAGTCATGTCAGGCTCTTGGGTAAAGCGGTGGCCAAGTTTATGTAATGAAATTTGGCGGCAACGAGGAAATACACGATACGATAATTTCTTCATGATTATTTTATTTATATAAATTTTAAAGAAAGAAAAAATTTCGCCCCAGACAGGATTTGAACCTGTAACCTTTCGTCTCAAGCCGACGAATGCTCTAACCAATTGAGCTACTGAGGATTCAAGTCCCGTGGCGAAATATTTAATTCTGAAATTTATAGAAATTTAATCCAAGCACAGGGCAAGTGCTAAAATAAAAATATTTTATTTGTGCACTTTCACTGAACAAAATTGTACAAAATGCCACCAAAATTAACAAATTTCACTTAATATCAACACGAAATTCAATAATTATGAAAAAACTTCGACCACCTTTTCTCTAGATGGCGCCAAAACTCAATGGGTGACTTGAAACTCAAACTACTTCATATTTTAAAATTCACTGAAATTAAAATATTCAGGCTACACAACATCCATATTTCTATACTATTGTAGAAATACAACTTATACAAGCATAGTATAATTATTACTCTCTCTGCTAAAAAACGTCTCGTTTAGAAAATAGTTTTAATTACATTCCAATTTACTTACGCGTTATTGAGGTTTTTAAGGTAAAAAAGTAGGGGGCGCTGCAAGCTTACTGGCATTTAAAATGGGCGTTAGACGAAAAGAGTTTGGGAACCTCTGATTTAAAGCATAACCATTTTCATTATTGTTAACTGTTAGACGGTTCTGTGTTCTCTATCTTTCAGTAGAATTGCTCTTCATAGAAATAAAACGATACTATTTCTTTACGACCGTTTCGTTGATTAAATTTCTTTCGATGGTGAGGTTTTTGGAGCAGCTTTTATGTTTAATAAGAATTAGCTCGTACGTTAACGGTGAGAAAAAGTGGATATCTTATGTGTCCCGAACAGGTACGTAGAAATACTACCATTATACTTTCAAGTAGCCTATGGTACTGAGAGTCAAACAGGAACAAAACTTTATAAAAAATACAACTTTTAATAAAAAACGGGTTTGCCCTCCGGGAGTGCCAGCAGAAGTGAAAACTTGAATATTAACGTTTTGTATTTATGATATTTTGAAATTTTAATTATCAGTATGAAAGTACTATCATTTATGTGGTAGAATACGATATTCATTTATTGCGCTATCGTACACAAACACGACAACACGAACATTCACGCAAGCGCCCTGCGCCGTCTTATGAATTTAAGTCTTACAAAATATCAGGTCACGCGTCCTTACGCGATTTTAGAAGTTTTTACCCATTCCAAAAAAGTGTGCAACGCCGCTAAAGAAGTTTTTACTTCAAAAAATCACTTCTGTCTGTCTGTCTGTCTGTCTCTTTTGGAGGATTTAACTACCGTGGCTTAATTTTTAATTCCTTTCTTACCGATTGCATCGATATTTATATCCTGTAGCTACACAGTTCTATATCTTCACGACCTAATCCCTGAAGAGCTATATGGAAAGATTAGCCAAAGATACGAAGTCCTATATTGTAGGTGGCAAGCCTATCGTCCCCAGGCACAGAAAATTCTGGGCAACGTTAATTTTATTAAAAAATTAAACAAATAAGTATCTTCGGCTAGTCGTGGGTGCCTTGGTTGTACCTCTGCCTACCTCTTCGGGGAGATGGGCGTGAAGATTAAACAAATAACATCTCTGGGCAAGTAACATAAATTGAATCTAACCCAGATGTAAGCAAATTTTATGCTTTTGTTATGGGTGTTTCTCAACGAAACCAATACATAGAAATACTTAAATAAATACCAGAATAAATTTAATAAACACTCAGACCCGGAAATGCAGATATCTAAATGTTCATAACACTAATGCGTGCCCCTGTCGGAAATCGAACCCGAGCCTTGCGGTTAGTCAGTGTAGTGTCGGGTTAGTTGTGTATGCTAGCCACTCGACCAATTGATGAAAACGTTTTATCTTTTCACACAGGCTATATTACACTGATTTAAAAATGCAGTTCTATTTTGACCCGTGTTGGTCCTGGCTCCTTTGCATAATAGACCATCTGTCTTCCTGACAGGCAGCTTACCTTCACTAACACCCTGACATCTGACTAGGATTTCGCAGCGACTCACCCGGATTGGTACTACCGCCTTATCTGTTCCTGCCGCCATAACGTCAGCACTTGCCGTTGACGTGTTCCGGTTCGGAGAATAAGTTGGGCGATACATTTACTTTTGCTCGAGGCCTAACATTCCGGTCTTAGGTTGGAAACGCACCATTATCACCTTTGGTGTCTCTAGGCAGCGTAAATTTTTTACCATCATGAAATCCGTCTGCTTGTTTCCCTTCAAATATCATGAAAAAAAAAAACATATTAAACAAAAAACTACTATTGTAAATAAATCAAATGTAACTGTATTTTTGATATTAATTCCTCGATATGTCATTTCCTAGGATTAAAAAAGTAGGGTTCGTATTTAACAAAACGATCTTTGGAACGGCACGTTCAATTTCAATGCTGTGTTGTTAAGTTACAGCTACTAATAAAGAACCGTTTCTGTAATAAATACTAAATGTTTTATAGGAATTCGTCATTTATTACAGCAAAATTTAACCCTCGTTAACAAAGTTTTAAATATGTTTTGTTTTAATATAAACTGCAGTAAATTATTACGCATTAAAGGGCTCGGCTAATATCGCCGAATGCCTCGCTTATAACTGCTGCTGCCGACGAAATTAATAGCGTATTAGTCATGTAAATAAGTTAGTATCGATATCGATAAAAGTCAGTTTAATGTCCTCAGCATAATTGTTTTTTTACTGTATATACTTATGGTGTTTCTTAACAAAGTAATACATGCATGTTAAAACACCAAGCCCACAAGGCTTAACTATTATAATATATAAAAACCGTTTAAATTTTGTAATTTGTTACAACTTATTTTATCGTGTCGTAGTAAAACGTATTTTATTTTTATTGCAACTGGATTTAATAATATAGAATTAGACCAAGAGGTTAATGAAACTGCATCTTGGCTAGTACTGCTGCTAATAACAAATGATTTTCATTGAATAGAATTTTAAAAAATCTTTATTTTTTGTGAAATATCGATATTTAAATTTTTATAATACATCTAAAGCCCTAGCGGTAAAGGGATTGTGGTACTTTAGCGTTACTAATAAAGGAGTATGGTTTCTCTGTTGGCTATGTCGCCGAAAGCCTAGCGCAAAATTCATTAAAATTACTACACCGCCAAAAAGGTTCACAGATCTTGCGTACGTGTCCTTCATTTATACATACTGCTTCATATATCATACATTTTACTTTATAAAGCACTACCGGCCCGCCCCGGCTTCGCACGGTTACACAATATACATACAAACCTTCCTCTTCATTCAATTTATCTATTTAAATAAATCAAAATACGTTGCGTAGTTTTAAAGATATAATAAAAAGATATATAGGGACAGGACAGAGGAAGTGACTTTTTTAAACTATGTAGTGATGCAGTAACATAAGACAATCCATGAGCTGTAAACTACTATGAAGATATATTCATTATACTTATGGATTGTTTCTGTTACCTAATGGTCCGATGTTGGCGTTGACTACATGAGGCTTCGGGTTCCATGCCCGGGATTGGCAGTAAAAATGTGTTTTTAAATTATTAAAAACACCGTTGCTCGGATTGGAAAGTGACAGGGCGGGCATACCTATCACATTGTGGGGCTAAAAATACCCTTGAATAGTAATTGGTGATTTAATTGTATCTTAAAGATATGAGCAAAGCTTTTCAGAGCTATGAACATTATGATTCTTGCTTTAGTAGGTAGTTAATCAACGGATCGGATCTGGATGGATCTTCAGACAACAACTAACACAATAAAAAATAATTTGCTACATTGGTTTATCAGGCGTGATGTGATGACTAAGGCAAATGGAGATTTATTTTACATACAAAATGACCGATTGCAAACATTATTTAAAAATAGACATTCTCTTAAATAAAACGATTTCTTATAATCGGTCATTCACAGCATTAAATTGAAAACGTAGTTACAAGATAAACTGTTTTAAATTATTTTATGTTCAAATTGCCACAATGAAACTGATGACGATATTTTTAGTTTCCATAATTACTGACGCGTCACTATAGATGTAATCATCATGTCCTAAACTACCGCCGGTACGAACAATGTAGATTTAGAGCGCAATAACCGGCCCAAATGTACAATTAACTGGCAAATGATTAAGCTCATTGTCTGATTGATGCCTAAGCAGTCCATTATATTAGAAACCCAATTAATATAAACTTCCAAATTTGTCTATTTTGTGCAAGTCCACCGGCTACCCTACCCTGCAGGCAGGAACGTGACATAGACATTATGGTGGCAAAAATAGGTACGGTGGAGGATTTGCACCATCGGCCTTACATCCCAGCTCCAGGTCAGTGACACACTTACTTTTAGGGTGTCTATAGACCGCAGTTGTCTTTTACCGTCAGGAGACCCTCGTACTTTTTTACTGATCTCTCACATAAAAATACCCTTATGTCGATATTTTTTAACTTGTTAACCCTTGTGTCTTTGGAAATATGCGTTCTCTCCATATAATACATGATTGACTAGCCTAACATTAAAAATAAGTATTATCACGCGCATATCCCCGATTAGGTGGGCAGAGGCATATCCATGGTACCAACGACTTGCCGAAGACACTAAGTCCCACAATGTGATATGTGGCAAGCCTATCGCCAACCGGGGACACGTCCAATCACGATCAACATTTGTTTAGACAATGGAAAAACCGCATTTTCTTTTTGTTGCCCGACCCGGGGATCAAAACCGGGACCTCATAAAGTTAAGTCCAAACCGCTAAACCACAGAGGCCATACTAACATAAATTTCGAAATCCTGATAAAAAATCATTCAAGTTCAAATTAATTTGTTTTAATCTCTGGTTTTGTATTTTTGGTACCTACATATTTGATCTCAATATTGTATATCTCTCTCTCTCTAAATGTTGAGTGAGAGAGAATGCATTTAGCATTAAGATCGCCTTTTGTGCTTACAATTTTTAATAATGTACAATAAAGTTTTAATAAAATAAAATAAATGAAATAAAAGTAGATATTGGTAAATGTATCGGCTCTATACTCTATCTTTTTAACAAACGAATACAAAAAAAAGCAATGCAATGTTATTGGTCCACATAGTCAACATAAAGTTAATTCAATCAATCAAAACGCACCGTTACAATTTGACAATTAAAACAAAGGCGTACTGCCAATCGCTGCAAACGTTGCATCTCACTCTGGCAGTATCAGAAATATGCGAGGGACATACTCAGTACTCGCTTGTTAAAATAAATATACTACAGTGCGAAGTTAATGAATCTTTACGATGATGGAACTGTTAACGAGGTTTGTGACATTCTCAAGGCTGTACGTATATACACTTACTGTTATCATGTTCTATGCTGTCCCCACTCTGAACACGATCTAAAGCGCTTGACCAATTCCTTCTCCGAAGTACAATTATCTGACGAATGCGCTCATTGTCCAATTACTGTCCAAGCAATTCATACCATAACCTGCATGCTTGTTTGATGCGCATATTATCGTAAAGCGTTATTGTATACAGGGTTATATCTAAAGCACCAGCCAAATTTTAGACACGGTTTGGGAATCGATAACACTTTCGATATATAAAAAAATGCCTGTAAAGTCGGTTTAACGGGCGAAGATTTTACGTGATAACGTCTTTTTCTCGGTAGAATATTTATTGATATGAATATTATTAAATTGCACAATAGGAACAAAGAATTGAATGAAAATAAGAAATGCACAAATTTTAACTATAGAAATATATTTTGTTTACTAAAACATTGTACCGGTCCGACGGGCCTGTCTCTCGTTCGGTGACTCATCGTAACAGACGTGAGCGGGCGTTACACTTTTTCAAGAGTGACTCCGAACCACCACCTAATTTAAGACGTTGTCACGACAAAAACTCAAAAATAAATATGGTGGACACCAGGTAGGAACAAAGTTCCTTTAGCTAATGTAGAATCGATACAATTCATGAGTATATAATATGCATTGGCGGGGTGGAGTGAGGGAGAAAGAAAAAGTTATTATACACTACGTAAGATATTATACACACGTGTCATTTAACGGTTTTATTCCACCCACTTTTTCTTACGGTTTTTACTATCACATTTTTTCAGTTCAGTCGCGTAGCAAAATCTCTATCTCCTCCAAGCCTGCCATAAGGAACTTCGTTCCAAAAATTAAAAAAAGTATTAAAAGTTTTATCCAACGCAAATAACGTAAACAAGGCATAAAACTGGTTACTGCCGGCCGCAGTTACATTCGCAAACAACATTCGCAATGACTTGTACTAGGTACGACATAGCTTTTTTTTGAATGGCCAATTTGTGACTATCCGTGAGGTTTTTACAACTTCACCAGGCTAGTGACAGCAAGTAAAGCGTTTTTGCGGACTGTTTTAAATTGAACATTCATATTACATTTTCATTTCATAAAATTAAATATTATAATTTGGCAATAATATTTAAAATGGCTATACCTCCTTGTGTTAAAATTTGGTCGGTCCTTTCAAAGTTACCCTGTATATTACAGACATTTTATCATTTTGTCTTCGTCGTATTTATTAATTATTATTATTCATTTATTATACTTATACATTAAATAACATTGTCATAACATAAGCTTAAAATCTGCTCCGACTGCCTCATAGGTCGAGGCGTGAACGCTACACCTAACTACACTGAATAAGCGCGAGGTTCGGGTTCGATTCCCTACAAGAGCAGACTTTTATGTGATGAATATTTGTATTTCTGCATTTCTGGGTCAGGATGTTTATTAAATTTATTCTGGTATCTATTCTGTATCGGTGTATTACGAGTTGAATCATTGATGACAGCCATAACAAAAGCATATTTTTTTTTACTTTTTAACTTGTACAGATTTTTTTTAATTATTAAAATAATAGCAACTATTTACGTTTCCCTTTTTTTGACATTTTTAACATAGCACATCTAAATAAAAAGTCTTACAATATCATATATATAAATTTCCCGTGTTTCAATGCTAGTTACCGTACTCCTCCGAAACGCCTTGACCGATTCTCATGAAGTTTGTGAGCATATTGAGTAGGTCTGAGAATCGTGGGTGAATCACAGCAAAAAATATGGTAGATCAATGTCTGCCGGGTCAGCTAGTCTTTGTGTCTAAAATCGTCTATCATTTTATTTTTACTATTTTTTTTCGATCGTCTTCGAAAAAAGGAGGAGGTTACATGTTCGGCCTCTATATTTTTTTGTATGTAAGTCAATTTCTTGTCATTTCTAGATCGATTTTAAAACTCGTTTTTTTATTAGCAACAGCGCATTTTTGAAGTGGTCAATTTTTGATGGAATCCTAGGAAAATCGAGGAAAATACTACTTATTATTAAAATCGAAGTCGGTTTCTTGAAGTTTTTAATGGCAATTTAAATTGAAGCTTGGACGACGAATATACAACTAATAATGAGCTGTCATCATCGTCCAAGCTTTAGTTAGTCCGCCATGAAAATAAGCTTACCTTTTTTATAGATGCGCTTTTTGAAATATAAAGTCAGTTTTGTCCTCAAGCTCCATCTTATATTTGTGATATTAATTTTAATATTGATAAGATACTGCCTGTGATATTATCAGACTGCTAAAAGTGTCTCTTCTCACTGTTATGGGTAAAACCAAAACCCAATTTATAGCTGGGGAATATACACGAGTAACTTCGAGACCAGCCGCGAGGCTTGTCTGTGAAAGTGGCAAGTATTTGTGTGATGAATGATGAATATAGATATATGTATTTTCGGGTCTGAGTGTTTACACTGGGATCAATATTTTTTGTATGAATACCAGTGTAGAGATATCGTAATAGATTTTGCTTAAATTAATAAGTGATAGCCTAGTAAGAAATACGAGTAGGTATATTTAACTAATTTATGTAAAAATATATAAATAACAAATATAAAACTGTATATTTATTTAAGTTAGATATTTGCACACCTCGACGTGGTAGAATATGTTGGTACGAATAAGTATTCTGTAACAAATTTTAAAACACGTATTCCGCAAATAAATAAATTTCGTTTTTTAAATAACATTTTCATTAGTTTAAGTAATTTTCTTTATTAGCATTTTTTTCTAACACTTATTACAGGAGTATATAATTTGCTTACTTTGGGGTTAAATTAATTTGTGCAGAGATATTTATTTACTTATTTGTTTATTATATACCTACTTCAGGTCGAAATCGATATTTTCAAGTATCTGTAATTCGCAAAATTATTCATGGAGACACTACATCTGTACAGCGATGCTATTTGTAAGGTCACTCTATTTTTTTGTAAACTGCAGCAGTTTACAAAAAAATAGAGGTTTCGTATCTAAGTGTAATTCAACAAACTTAACATTAACAATTGTTAGAAGAAGGTGTTACTTTGCGAAAATCCATACCTACTTAAATCCAAATTGCAAATTAAATAATTTTATTTGGATTACATTAACAATTGATTGGTTTTAAAAAAAAAATCTTTAAGTAAGTTAATATGATTTTCTATTCACTAGGTATTTTTATTTTAGCACTTGCCCAGTGCTTAGGTTACATGTCTAGAAATTTCAAAGCAAGAAAAAATTAACTCCATTTTAACAAAGAAACAATTTCGCTCTGGATAAGATTTGATCCTGTACCCTTTTGTCTCAAGTCGACGCATATTCTAACCATTTGAGATGCAGAATATTCAAATCCCGTGGCGACATTTTTATTTCTTTTGTTACCTTTTATCGCGGATAGTTATGTCCTATAGATATACAGTTCTGAGTACCTACCAAATGAGTTCATCGTTACAGATGAAGTTCACATTTATAGTGGCCATAACTTTCGTTTCTCTCAAGGTGTTTTTAGCACTTCCAACCAAGTCATTTTCAAAGATCAGTCTTTAAAAAAAGTTTTAAAAAAGTTTCACAAACTGAGAAATTACTAGTTATAAAACATAATAATCTCTGTTTTGGGCAGTTCAAAAGCAAAACCACCACAACTATTTAAAACAACATAGTTGAAAACAAAACTATGTCATGTAATACGAGTTCCAACACAACTTCTAACAGCAGTTGAAAATTTCAGACAAATTATTTAGAAATCAATTTAGAGTGCACAGTGCTGGCAATCGAATCGCGCCTTGCCGTTTCACGATATTGCGAACGTAATAAACTGCTTCCCCGCAAGATTATTTCCACTTCAGCCAATACTACGGAATTCTTGGCTACCATCGACACGTACTTAAGGACCTAGTTGTCGAAAATTCTTTAGAAAGATTAATGGCACTGATCTTGCAACATAGCTTTAATGGTGGAATAAAAAAGGAATAGCACAAACATATTCCAATTTCCATTTCATATTTAATATGAAATGGAAATTGGAATATATTATATTGGAATATATATATTGGAATATTTTAAATGTTATTTTGGATAATTTTATGTAATAATTTTACTTTGGATAATGTTATGTAATAATAAAATAAATTGAATGGAATTTAAATGGAATAAATATTTAAATTTAGCCAATACTAGGAAATTCTTGGCTACCATCGAAAGTATTTAACGACCTAGTTGTCGAAAATTCTTTAGAAAGATTAATAGCAGTGATCTTGTAACATAGCTTTAATGTTAGAATAAAAATGGAATATCGAAATTATGAAATGGAAATTGAAGTTATATAGTATAATAAATTGATTAGAATTAAAATGGAATAAATATTCCACTTTAGCCAATACTATGGAATTCTTGACTACCACTTACGTGTATATAGCGACCAAGTTGTCGAAAATTCTTTAGAAAGATTAACAGCAGTGATCTTGCAACATAGCTTTAATGTTGGAATGAAAATGGAATGGAAAAAATATGAAATGGAAATTGGAATATGTTATATGATATAATAAATTTAATAGAAGTAAAATGGAATAAATATTTCAATTTAGTCAATACTATTGAATTCTTAGCTATCACTGACATGTTACATAGCGGCCAAGTCGTGGAAAATTCTTTAAAAAGATTAATAGCAGTGATCTCGCAACATAGATTTAATGTTGGAATAAAAATGGAATAGAACAAATGTAAAATGGAAATCGGAATATATTATGTAACATAATAAATTGAATGGAATTAAAATGAAATAAAACTTCCACATTAGCCAATACTAAGGAATTATTGGCTACCAGCTACATGTATTTAACGACTTAATTGTCGAAAATTCTTTAGAAAGATTAATAGCAGTGATCGTAAAAGGCAAGCATAGGCTTACCCTCACTAGCACCGTGACATCAGATTAAGTATAAGACTTTCGCAACGACACGCCAGGATTGGTACCATCGCCTTACCTTTTCCTGCCGCCATAACGTCAGCGCTTGCCATTGACGGAACACGGAGGATAAGGTAGCTGGTAAACTTACTTTTGCTCGTTACCTAATATCCCAACCTCAGGTTGACAACGCACCATTGCTATCTTAGCTGTCTTTAGACGTCGTGAATTTCTTACCATCAGGAAATCTGTCTGCTTGTTTGCCTTCCAATATCATAAAAAGCCATGTTAAAAATGGCTGTCAGAATTAATTACTACTAAAAATTCTAAATACTAATGTGCAACTAGTCCAGGGATATTTATTTATTTTTTATTTAAAAAATGTAGCTGCAACAATTTAAAAACAACTTTTTATGCTTATGATAAAGCTACAATACAAAATGGTGATTGTCATACGAGTATTGTTTCGTCCCTCTAGTATCCTAATGTAAACCATTCCCTTTGACTGGAGCTGTTACATTTTAATTTGAATATTTGCCGAGAGGCTTGTTTGCACAATAGCCGAGCTTTATTACAATGGTGTATTACTGAGCCTATGTGGAAACCTCTTTTACTCTTTACTAGTGTAAAACCGAAGAATATATGTGTGGATAAATGCGCTAGGATTATTAGTGAATTCTAAAACCAAAGCTTTTGACGTGTGTGTTTAAGAGAGTAAAAGCTTCTTTAAGTAATTTAATTGGGAAAACCACATATTATAATTTTGATCGCCTCTGTGCTCTAGCGGTCCAGGTGTTGGACTTGTCTTCATGAGGTCCCGGGTTCTATTCCCGGGTCGGGCAACAAAAGGAAATGTGATTTTTCAATTTTCTAATTAAAAAAAAATTTTTGGGATTGGATGTGTATCCGGTTGGCAATAAGCTTGCTACCTATCACATTGTGGGACTTAGTGTCTTCAGCTAGTCGTGGGTGCCCTGGTAATGTCACTGCCTATCTTGTTGGGGATATGAGCGTGAAGATACTTTCATTACATATAATCATCACAAAAATAGAACAATATGTATGTGCTAAGTAGTTGAATATTTTGTTGCGGTGTAGTTATTAATATGCAAGATGAACAGCAACTAATATAAAATAAGTTTAGAATTTACATAGACTCTGCAAGATAGGACTGTTTTAATTTATTTTTAAATAACAGTATATTTTTAGCACTACGAATTGATATCGGTAATGAGTTCCATAACCTAGCCGATGATATTGTAAACGATTTGCTGTAAAAAGAAGTCGAATGTAATGGGATCTCCAGCTGTAAAGTGTTGTTTGATCTTAAGCTTAGTTTGTGCCTCTCACTGAGAAAATTAAAGCGTTCTTTTAGAAACTTCAGAGCATTTTGGTGAGAGAGAATGCAATGTAGAAGAGATAACATGTGTACATTGCGTCTTAATTGGTGACAAGTTCAGCTTTTGACGGAAGTGAGAAACATGGTCACATTTACGAAGCCCATAAACATATAGAATGCCGAGATTTTGAAGATGCTCATGCTTATTCAATTGGTCTTCAGACAAATCTGAAGAAACTGAGTCAGCATAATCAAGGATATGAAGCAGGAGGTACAAGTGAAATTTTAGTGTATATGGGCAGGAAATTGCGTAATCTTCTAATTGATCCAAAAGCTGGGAATACTTTTCGCCTTACATACTCTACTTGAGATGACCAATTAAAATGCGTGTCCATTAATACTTCTAAATTCTTTACTGTCCCACTTAGAGATATTTAAACGTCTTCAAACTCAATTTGAGGTAATGTAGCATAATTTAATTTAGCTAACAACCTTGAACTTCCAATGATAATTGCTTGAGTTTTATGTGGATTAATTGACAACCCATACGCCTTGGCCTAATCAGACATACCGACTAAATCATTATAGATAGTTTCTATTGCATAGGCAATGTCACTCAAAGATGAATGTCTATAAATCTAAAGGTCATCTGCATAAAGATGGTAACGTAAAGATATATTACAAGATATAATATCGATAAATAATGAAAATAGTAAGGGAGATAACACCCCACCTTGCGGAATACCGGCAGTGACTACAGCCTACTCAGAAAACTGGTCATGCCGCTGTATACGTTGCCGCCACTCGCTTATCATCCTTATCCTCTGCCTTGTTCACGGCCTTGACGAATTGCACGACTGTAGATATTTTATTCTAAAACATGGCCGAGCAGAACTTCTATATAATACATTATCATGACATAAATTATCTTTAAAAAAAATAACCGCAACCTGGTAGTGAAATAATTGAAATGTTTTATTGAATCAGGAGTTACTTTGAGGAAATCCATTATAACAGATATAAAATAAGCCTTTATATTGCTAATTTCGCGTAAGCACAGAATGTGACAAGCCTAACTAACGTTCCCACCGCCCACGAATAATGGAAGAGCTCGGGAAATAATATAAACTGTCACGTCGTTTGCATGTGACAACCCTACCTAAAGTTCCCACCTCTTACCTTCGCGACCAGATCACGAATAGAGTCCAAACTCGGGAAATAAAACCACGACACGTTTTTCGCC
>NJDC01003442.1:0-24386 GCA_002245475.1 Calephelis virginiensis
TCCAAATATTACATCTGGTCACTCTAATTGCACTAATTGAAATAGATTTCTACTATGTAAGTAGATTATTTTAGTAATGAGCAAAGAGCTCATCACATTTTTATGGCAAAAAATTACATGGCAATAACTCAATTGTTAACTATTACTCATATCAATATCAGTTCAGTTAAGCAGACTGACCACATTCTAAGAAACTGACTCAAAAAAAATTGGCCAGATTAAATAAATCTTATATTTTATCTAATGAGGTCAGCAAACAAGCGCATAGGTCTTATGATGGTAAGAGATAACCATTGCATATAAACACCAAAGATGTTAAATGGCAAGTCTCTGACCTGTGTTCGGTATATTATGTCAATTGTGCAAGTCTACAAGACTACAGGCTACCCTAGCCTATAAACTAGGACAAGAAAGTGTCATTACAGTGGCAAGTATAGGTAAGGCAGTGGAAAGTGTTCCAAAAAAACAAAAACAAAAAGCTAGACAAGTTGCTGTGCTCACCCACCAGTGGTCTTATTGGTAATGATCTATTTAACTATGCTCGCCTCCTACAAGCTGCTGGCAGAAAAGCTGATGGTCTATTCTTTTTAGTGGACCCAGACCAACTTGGTTCTATATAATTCTTAAAAAATACAAATTGATCATCGCCTCTGTGGTCTAGCAGTCCGGGTGTTGGACTTGACTGCATGAGGTCCCGGGTTCGAATTCCGGGTCGGCCAACAAAAAGAAAATTCGATTTTTCCAATTTTCTAATAAAAAAAAAAATGTTGGTCGGGATTGGAAATGTGCCTGATTGGCGATAGGCTTGCCACCAATCACATTTTGGGACTTAGCGTCTTCGGCTAGTCGTGGGTGCCTTGGTCGTACCTCTGCCTACCTCTTCGGGGATGTGGGCGTGAAGATACTTTCTTAAAAAATAGTATTATTCTTACCTCTTCCTCATCTGAGTTGTGATCTTTTGACCAATCTTCCATTTTTTTTATTAAGTCTTCAGAAGTTTTGCAATAATTTTTCCTGAAATAATTTAAGACTAAATAAATATTGTTGACTCTACCTCGCATGACATAATCTAAATCTTTACATATTCTTCAGAAACATTAATTCAATCTTTAGTGTTATTATAGAAAGATATGCTAAACCACTCATTACATTTAAAGTGTAGTGTGTAACAGTATGAACACAAAGTTAAGTTCACTATTACTAACATAATACTCAACTCACTCCATGTTATTACTATAAAACTTTGGAAATATTTACAAAATATTAGCAAACTGAAAAACAATAATAATAATAAACAATATAATTATATTTTTTAATGATTATTTTACTTAGGAATAATGCTTTTCATTGAAAATCAAGTTTATGTTAGAGTTTACACAAATATTTCAGCTGCATTGTATTGTACTGTACTACTACTACTACTATTTATTCCATGCTTTATAAATATTCATATGACTTAAAGACTTAAATATTCAAGTGTCGTTAACTTACCTATAATCTTCTAATATTTTTTCTCTATCAGTCAATGGCTTCTTAGGTTGAGATCGACTTGGTAAGTCTCTTCTACCACTTTGTGAGCGGGATTCCCTATACTGAGAACTGTGTCTATTTTCTGAAGCTCTTCTATCATTATACCTCTCAGCACTTCGTCTACGATCTCTATACTCACCATATTTTTCATGTCTCCTTTCATATTCTCTTTTCTTATGTTCATAATATCTATCTCTTGAAGTACGCTCACCGTGTCTTGACGGGCTACGACTATGTCTACGACTGTATGATGGACTACGACTTGATCTCCTGTATCTTGATTCTTTATATTTTCTATATTCCCTCTCTCTTTCATAACTCCTTTCTCTATCATAGTACCTATCTCTTTCATAGCTCCTATCTCTGTCATAACTTCGGTCCCTCGTTGGAGAGTATTTATACTTAGACGTAGGATATTCTTTCACAGTTCTACTAGAACATTGACTTGAGTTATAAGAAAAGTCTGAACTATTTCCATCCGCATATTTAAATGTTCCTTTTGAAGATTCTCCTTCAGATTTAGGGTTATAAGATAGTGGTCTGTCGTAACTACCAACACTAGAATTAGATTGGGTACTCCATAGTTCTGGTTTTGGGTAAGTTTCATGAGTGGGATAACTTTGATTTGTGATTGGAGGGTGATATGGTGGTGGAACAGTAACGGGTGGAGGGTAAGGAGGGGGAACATGTAGTGGAACTGAAGATATGTCTACATAGGTTGGTGGGGGAATATCTGTAGCGACTACAGGCGGTGGATATGGGGGAGGGTTATACAAATTGTGAGATTGTGATACAGGCAATGGCGAAATAATGGAAGGCGGAGGAAAAGGTTGCGGGGGAGGGACACTGAAGTTCACCGGAGGTAAAGACATTATTATTATACAGTTGAAAATCACAACGAGTAGTTATTTAATACGTGAATTCGGCAGCAAATAATCGCTTTAGTAACCTGTTACCACGTTAAGATCATTGTTTTTGTTTTGGTTACAACTTACAAGCTATCGGAAACATCAAATACATTGTTTTTATGACTTTATCTTCAACTATTTAAATTAAGATTCACATTTTCTTTTATTTCAGTCCCTATTTTTTTATTCCTTTACCAGACACAGCAAAAAAAAAATACTTTCTGAATATGTTTTTCAATCAATTTTGTTCCAAATTCCGAAATGCAGTTAACTGACAGTTGTCAAATATCAACAGAAGCTGTCTAGTGCCATTGTCAGTATTGCCAGTATCAGATAGTCAAAAGTAACACGACACTGACCAAAAAGTAACATAACGTTGTTTTTTTACTGTGGAGACTGGCCAAATACGTTATTATAGCAATTTATTTATAAAATGAAACTTTAATATGTTCCTTGACCCGTTTATTGTACGTAAAAATTAGTACAAGCCGAGGAACAACAGATTAGAATCGGTTGGAACTTCAGTTTCGTATTATGTGTGTATTAGTTAGAAAGGAATGGCGATACTAAATTGCGAGCAAGGTCATAGTAATATGTTTTTTCACGGCTTGTAATGGGCAACTTTTCATCGAATAATCGACTGGCAAAAGCTAAAAAAAACAGACAGTCATCCGCATCACATCTAAGTAATATACCAACAAATTCAAAAAAGTCGTTCAATCAATACTAAGCTGCTTTGTAATCAATTAATACAAAAAACTAAAAAAGATTTCTTGTCCCTTTTATGAAACTTAAAAAAATCGTAATAATTGTTTGGTCGCATGCGTAAACGGGACGAACAATAGAGAAATACACGGAAGTGAATGAATAAGTCGATTTCACAGATACCCATGCGACTCTAAATCGCATATTGCAATCGCATCGGACCTCCCGCTAATCACGCCATGATGAATATTCGTATCAAATTGGTCTCAATCGTGCCAACATGAGGAAAAAATATAATATTCTCAATGACATTCCGACTCACGATATTTTTTGTTAGAAAATCTAAAAAGTAAGGCAAAAGTAACATTTTGTGTCGTGTCACCTAGAAATAACATTGGAGCACAGAACAATATTACGCACAGAGAATAATTGTATCTTCATATAAAATAAATGCAACCATAGCCTTAGACAGCTACGATACAATGGCGCCCCGTAGGAATAGCAAACGAAAACTACTAGGAACGGGTTTTTTTTATATTTAATTACTTTTTAATTTGTTGATAAAAAAAAACAAATTGCCACAAAAATTTAAAAAACACAAAATCGTTTATTCAACTTACAAAAACACTTATAAACGCAAAGAGTACAATAACATTACAATAATTAGAAATTTTAGGGGCAACTCAATTTCTTATTAAATAAGGCAATTATATCATGCATAGAAAATAACAAGTAAAACAGAAATTGTTTTTTAACATTTTAATTCTTATTTTTTTACATTTCATCGATGTTTGATGTTGTTTTTGATGCAAATGCAAGAAAACAGTAAAAATAGGTTAAGAAAACTGTTATAAATCACATTCATGTCTTCATTTGGCATTGTTTTTATAATCGTTTACGGACATTTTAAACAAAATTCACCAATTTCACCATTTTCTAAAAATCATTAGCAAGTTAACCTAAAAAGTTTCCAGGCGTAACTTTAATACGTCAAATATTTACAAAATATCACAATCAATCAATCACAATCACAAAACCGTAATCTTTAAATTGGAATGATGCGACGAAATCACCACTCACTTAATACAGAATATCGTCACGAATCAATTAATGTATTTATAATTATGGCGGCTTCGGATTTATAACAAACACGCAGGCCAGTGTGACCGGTTATTTCAAATAAATAATATGAAAAATCAGCAATTCCCTAATTAATTGATTAATGAGCTTTTAATTATTAAAATACAACGTATATATTATAAATAACAACATTTTAATAACACTTGTATGTGTATTATTTTTTTAGTAGTGTAGCCTATAGCAGCACACCCACATGCAAACATTTTGTATGTGTTAAGTGCGAAAATACGTCAATACGGGAAACAGGAGCCTGCATTGGAGGGTCAAAAGTAACGTAAAATGTTACAAAAGTAACGTTCTGGCACCGCTGGCCATTGTAATTTGCCCCTTTGTGGGGCCCGCTAAGACCTTTAAGCCATGCTGCCACGTCTATCGTATTATTTAATTCTTATACAGTCATTAGTCACTATTTGCAAAGTCACGTCACGGTCTTGAGTAAAGCGGTGGTCACTTTACACAAGCTCTCTTTAGAAGATTTGGCGGCAGCGAGGAAATTCACGATACACTATTTTTTTCATGATTATTTAATTTGTGCACTGTCACTGAACAAAATTAAATTAATTTCCACCTACATTAGCTAATTTTACTCATAATTTACAAATCTTCATTCACGATGGCGCCAAAACTCGTTTTTTTCTTAATTTTTGTCCTTCCTGGGGCTAGCTAAGACCTTTTGACCATACTGCCACGTCTTCCGTATTAATACATCATTTTTCTTGCTATTCACTTTCAATTCACTTCTTAAGTTTCATTTATTGGACAAGAGTTTTTATAGAATATCATGTCAGGATCTTGAGTAAAGTAGTAGTCTCTTTACTCGAACTCATTTAATGAGATTTGGTGGCAACGACGTAATACCTAATACTGTAAAGTTTACTGAAAATTAGACTTGGTTTTCTATGACAATTCCTTTCAAGTTTCTATGAGGATTTTACTAATAAATGTAATAAATAAACTGATAGCTGGCTGGCTGTATGTCTGGCTATCCCACTGTGCCAATACACTAATTTCTTCATAAATATTTCACTCGTGCACTTAAACCTTTCCAGTATTTAGTTGGTTTAATACTCAGACTATGTAACTAAACAAAACTGAACTTAATGACATGACTTACGAGGGTGATCCAAAAGTTCTAAGCCCAACTAAGAAAATGAAAGAAAAGTGGGTCTAAATTTATTTTTCGACCACAGTCTCCATCTAGCTCAACACACTTCTTCCACCTGACCTGCAACTTGTTTATCCCCTCGAAAAAAAAAGATTCCGGAAGGTCGGCGAAATAGTCGTTTACTGCGACTATCACCTCATCTTTGGTCGAAAATTTCAAGCCACCCAAGTGTTTTTTTTAAATTTGGAAATAAATGATAATCCGAGGGGGCTAAATCCGGCGAATAAGGTGGATGGGGCAGCAATTCGTAGCCACAATATGGATTACAGACATTGTTTCAACCTAAGCGTGAACACGTGGATTGTCTTGATAAAACAAAACTTTCTTACGCAACATTCCCGGCCTTTTTTCTTTTATTTCTTCCCGGAGTCTTCGTAAAGGGTTAATAATAACTAGAATTTATAGTTTGACCTTTCAGTAAATAATCTACAAAAATAATGCCCTTCCCATCCCAAAAAACAGAAGCCATGACTTTGTTAGTCGACAAAACGACTTTAGCCTTTTTCGGTGTAGCAGAGTCTGATCTTTTCCACTGTTTGGATTGTTGCTTTGATTCAGGAGTATGGTGGTGAACCCAGCTTTCATCCATGATAACAAATCTAGACAAAAAGTCCTCGGGATCAGTCTCAAAAAGTTCCAAACAGTCTCACGAAATTGTGTATCGAACTCGTTTTTGTTCAGCTGAAAGTAATCTCGGGACCCAGCGAGCAGAAACCTTATGGAACCCCAACTCTTCCGTTATTATGTGTTGCACCCGGCCATAACTAATGTTTGTTATCTCAGCTATTTTACCAATGGTCAAACGTCGGTCGCCCAGTACGAGATCACAAATTTAATCGATGTTTTCTTTCGTGGTACTCCCACTTCTTGACACTGGAATACGATGGATCAGACTCCCCCAAAGTGCTCACCATATCTTGATGGATGTCTTTTGGTGATAGGCCTTTTTTATTGAGGTACTTTATGACTGCACGGTGTTCAATTTTCTCCATCATTGAAAATTGCGTCAGATTGCTTCAAACAAATAATCACAGAAAATTTATATTGTGCAGTATCAGAATGAAACTGCGCGCAATAAATCAATATGACACATACTAACAAATGACGGTAGATTTTAAAAAGATGTCATAGCTCCATGTAGGTTAGGCCACGAACTTTTGGATCTACCCTCGTATCTAATTACTTTTACCCATAATGTACAGGAAGTACCAGACCTCAGATCGCGATACACATTATGCGTTGAACAGAGATACACCGTCGTTATTAACCTGAGGACTTACCAATACCATCTGTGATCTCTACAACTGATGTTTATTTCTTACCTTCAACTTATGCTATTGCTATTTTATGATACTAACATATGGTAAATACTATTACAATTAGTTACATGTTAAAATATGTATTGGATTTTATTTTGGTTGGAGTTGAGTCATAATGTAATTCAATATTTTTCCTACCCCATCAACAAATGAATATGCCAGAGATAAAACTTATCAAATTGATCTTAATCCTTTTATCAGCAAAAATAAATAAATAAATTACATTTAATTTGTTTGCCGAATAATTTACAAACACACATATTCTTAAACATACATAGGCTCTCATATCACATACATGTTTTTGAATGTATTTACGGAACACTAATGTATTAGATAAGTTAGATATACCTGTTTTAATTAAATATATAATAGGTCTGGATAAAAGATATAAAACGCCAATTTTACAGTCTTTATTAAGAACAAACAAAATTATGAATGACATCTTTAATTTTGGCACTACCAAGACACTCTCCATTCAAATAAAATGCAGCAAATTGACCTTCTGTAAGAGCTCTTAAGTTGTTTTGTAAAATAATAGTTAATCCATGAGTGTTGTTTACAACCTTACACTGTGCTAGAGGTTTTGTATGCTGAAACCTAAAATAACAGTGTAATACATCATTTACTTGTAATTCTAGTGGAGTTATGTCAATCCAGTGAGGCTTTTCTGTTAAACAAATATTATTCCATAGAGCAGGATGTTTTGTTCCTGGTACCTGCAAAAACAATAACGTCATGATTAATTATATTTTCAACGTCTATTCCTTCCTCATTACAAAGGACAAA
Source organism: Calephelis virginiensis (assembly GCA_002245475.1). Taxonomy (NCBI): domain Eukaryota; kingdom Metazoa; phylum Arthropoda; class Insecta; order Lepidoptera; family Riodinidae; genus Calephelis; species Calephelis virginiensis. Next base: position 7,554 of record NJDC01003442.1, read on the forward strand.
TAATCATTTCCAAAAAATACCAATTTCATATTAACCATAATGTGAATGAAGCCTGACAATATCATTATGCCCAAGATCCTGACCATGTTAAGATAACAACACACCAGTAACATCTATGGTGTTTATAATATGATGGTTGTCTCTAGCTAGAGAGCAAATTGCTGGTCTACTGATGTCACATAAAAATATTCTAATATTTTTTTTTTGTGTGGCCTTACAATCTGCAGATATTACATGATCTGCAGAATACAGTAGGTATTGGAAGTGGATATGAGTGCCTGTATCATAAATTTCATGACCATTTGGTATCATTGGTGTTACAAATATCCTCATCTCCTATATTCAATGACGCTATTTCATAATAACAAATTTTAAATTAAATGTTATTTTCTTCTAAAGCAACTTACAACATATATAGTATTCGTATCTATATTTTTTTTAAAAACAAAGTATGCATCTTTCCATCCATCAAGGCAGCATCTCTGACCAACAGTCCACTTGTGTATCCCACTGTGTACGCCAACAACTTGTCCTGTGTCAACATCCACAAATGGTCCACTTCTAGTTTGGATAAACTAAAATAACAGGTCATATGTAGATAAAGAATTACAGAAATTTAAATTTTTTTAAGTAAGCACGTACATCTTCTATAAAACTTTGAAATTTTCTTTTACCTACGAAACAAATACCAGTACTGTCTTTTTTGTTAGCTACTCTCATAAGTCCTTCCTTTTTGGCTATTTCTCTCACTTGAGATTTCAATAAATTTGCTAAAGGAAACATACATCTTCTTAAAGAGAACTGTTTCACTTGTGATAGGAAAAATGTTTGGTCTTTATGTTTATCATAGGGCTGCAATAACTTTACACCTGCAATCAAATAATGTAAACATTAATAATACATTAGACAATTGCATAATTTTACAAATACACATTTTTAATAACTTTATATAATGTTATACTAAATGCATATGTATGCAAGTTGTAAGAACATAATGTGGCCTATAAGTATCTCACAGCTTGTTTTATTTCACATATTTGTAATTTCTATGGATTTTAAGTACAATAAAGAGTTGTATTGTATTGCATTTAATTATATTCTAATGCTCAAAAAAGAATAAAAATGAATAAAAAATAGAAACAACTGTTTCTTTTATAATGTTAATCAATTTACACTTAAAAATTCTTTGTTAAATACACAACATAGATTATGTTTTGTCAAGAAGTTGTATTGTGTCCCTAACAGAGAAATTTTCTGTTGATAATGATAATGGAAACAGTGTTATATATTTATACCTTCATTTTCTCTGTAGTTTTCTAAAAATGGTCCAAAAGAAGTATTTGCATAGTGTCCAGTTGCAATTGCATCAACTGCTAAGTTTTTCCTGCAATGTTCAAAAAACCTATCAAATTTCACATGTCTATTGCACAATATATCAGGGTTAGGTGTTAACCCAGATTCATATTCTTTTAACAGAACAGCAAATACTTCATTCCAATATTCCTTAATGAAATCAACCCTGTGTAAAGGTATGTCTAGCTTACGACAGACTAAAGAAGCATCTTCAAAATCTTTTTCAACTGAGCAATAGCCCGATTCGTAGTTACTGTCCCAGTTCCTCATAAATACACCTTCTACTTCATAATCTACAAACACAATAACTTACTATTAAAAGTGTTCTTAACGTTAACTACTTTAAACTTGAGTTTTATAGTATGCATTCTTACTTGCTTTCCGCAAAAGAAGTGCTGTAACTGCACTATCGACACCGCCGGACATTCCAACAGCTATTTTTCTAAACATATTAAGAAATATAATGTGTTTTTCTTATTTGATAAGATCTTTGGAGGTGTAATAATAAAGATTGGATAACCAAGAAAAAAGTTTCTTGATACGAAACACAATCTAGTTAAGAATGATTAAAAACAATCTAGTTCATTCTTTTATCTTAAGACTTTTGTAAGCCAAAATTAAATACTTCTAGAACATATTTTTATTCTTTGATAAAATTTAAAACTAATTCTTAACCTAACTTTTTAATCTGACATTTGACCTAAAATGACTGGTTGTTGTTTTTGTTGTTGTTTTTTAACTTTATCCCAGTCGGGGAAAGGCAAAGGATCTGTGTCCATACAGCCACGTCTTCCGTATTAATAAACCTTTTTCTTGTTATATATTTTCAATTTATGTCTTCCGTATTAATTCTTTATTTCAGTCATTAGTCACTATGACTTTGTAAAGTCTTGTCTGGGTCTTGAGTAAAGCGGTGGTTTCGTTACACAAGCTCATTTATGAGATTTGTCGGCAGCGAGAAAATTCGCGAAACACTAATTTCTTCATGATTATTTAATTTGTGCACTTTCACTGAACAAAATTAACAAAAAATTTGAAAATTAAAATTCCCAACTAAGTTAACTAATTTTACTCATAATTTACACTAAATTCAATAAATGTGAATAAATTACGACCATCTTCATTCACGATGGCGCTAAAACTCAGTAGTAATTTCGTTGGTGTTGGTGTGTACCTACCACAAACATTATGAGATAGTGCAAAAAATAAAACTTCTACCAGAAACAACAATTTTCAGTAGATAATGCTTTGGAATGTTAAAATCATTGGAATATGTTTTACTTGCTAAATTACAAAACTCACTAATCTTTACAGACTCCTTAAGTGCACCTCAAACATTGGCAAAATTTCCTATTGAATCAAAAAATATTCATCCTGCTTTCTTACAAATTCGAAATTTGATCCAAAAATGTACTGAATAAAAATTCCAAACAATCTTCATCTGGATTCCAGGCCACAGAGGGATATTTGGTAATGAAAAGGCAGACTTACTGGCAAACACTGCCATACGGTATGGGGACATATTTCCTCATAAAAATTATGCTTGTGACTTGGCCATTCTTCCAAGACTCTATCTCCAAAAGAGCTGGATTGATGATTCATGGACTGTGAGTGGTCAAACCAAAGGGAAATATTATTATTCAATACAACCATTAATTATGCTAAAACCATGGTTTCACAACTTAGATTATGGCAGGACAACAATAGTTTCAATGATAATGAGATTGGGACATGTCTGTACACCTAGGGGCTGATTATGTAATTCAGTTGCCCACTAAAAATGGAAAAGTGTATATCAAATAGCTGTCAAATGACGTGTTTTATATATTTTGCTATCTCCAACAATCAACAGAAATACAGTAGAGATAGCAAACACAAATGACGTCATTTGATGTACACTTTTGCAGTTTAAGTTGAGATACAGAATCACCCCCCTGACCATCTTAGCAGAATTAAAGTGATGGAGTCCAATGAATATTCATGCAAAAAAGATGTCGGTGACCTAAAGCATTTACTCTTTGCTTGTGAACATTACAACCACACAACATTTATCCGAAGTCTTGTATCCATTGATCGATATAAAAATATGAATTTTTTGTAAATATATTCCCCCGTGTTGGTCCGGGCTCCTTTGTAAAATAGACCGTCTGCCTTCCTTGATAGGCAGCTCGTAAAAGGCGAGCATAGGCTCACCGTCACTAACATCGTGACATCTGACTAGGTGGTAGAGTTTAGCAGCGACTCGCCCGGGTTGGTACCTATTCCTACCGCCATAACGTCATGTCGTGTTCCGGATCCGAGGGTAAGGTAGCCGGTAAACTTACTTTTGCTCGAGGCCTAACATCCTGGCCTTAGGTTGGCCGTTGCCAACCTAAGGCCAGGATGTTATTACTACCTTTAGTGTCTTTAGGCGGCATGAATTTCTTTCCATCAGGAAATCCGTCTGCTTGTTTGCCATCCAATATCATAAAAAAAATATATGTTAAAAAATTAGTACGTATTTGTTTCAAAATTACTTAATTATTAATTGTTGTTTTAGTTTTTATTAAATATTTATGTATTTAAACTAAGCTATTAATGTTACATTAATCCTATTTTCCGTTTCTAAATTCCAATTCATAACACTTTAAAATTTCTTTTGTGTTTCCTTCATTTTATGACCCTTGTCAGTGGCAAATGCAACCCACATGCAAGCCATTATATTGTGCATTATATAATGAAAAAAAAAGACAGGAGAATACAAGTAGAATCACAGACTACACATATAAACTCAGAATATAATACTGTAATACAATTTAAGTATCTAGGTACTCGAGGATATGTCGAGGATGTAAAAGGCAAAGAGTAAAGTAACTGTCCATAAAGAAACTAATAGGTAAGAACCCTTTTTACCAGTAAAGAAATAAAGGAATATAATTAATTATTTATCCACTGCTTACGAGAATCTGTGAATTTATCAGTCTAGGTTTTAAACATTTTTGGTTTAATGATAATACGAATTGTTTTGATAAAAAATATGATAAGGTTTCTTTATTAAAGTCCGAGTTAAAATGTGGAAATTAAATAATCGGAACAATTGTTTTTCTAAATCTTGCAGCACGGTGAGGACGTGTCACAAGCCCTGCTAGGAGTACATTAATATATAATGTTTCTAGATTCACATTTGTCTAGATCTTCAGAAAATTATTCGACTTTAGTATGTTTATTGCAGATTCCTTAATAATTTCGATGTCTTGTTGCCGATTCTGATAAACTCTTTTGTTTGTTTTAATAGTTCTAAAACATTTAAAATACAACTGCTAAACACATTAGATTTTTCTGTCATGTAACTTGAAATCATGTTAACTTAAATTTCTGTTCTCATAGTTAGATTCCCAAGAATTGTTTAGTAAGACAATTTTAAACAAAGATGGATGGACTCCGAGTAAAAATGAACAAACATGACATTACACAAATACAAGCCACGCCTTACTCCAGAGTTTTAGATTACAAAAGTGGCACTTTCAAAGCGCGGACTAATTTATTTCAGCTTGTTTAATGTTAATTAGAGGAAAACAAATAATATTTTTTACTTTATTTGTATTTTGTTAATTGAAAAATCCGACAGCGTCACATTAATATTCATACAATTTTACTAAATAGTAAGGCTAATAAAAAGTTTTGGCACAAACAGTAACTTAATAAATTAAAGTATCCAAACAAATACAAACACATAAAATAATATTATTATTTCTACATATTTTTTTAAAAACTACACAGTACAGTACAGTGACAACGTGTTAAATTTCTCAGTTTATTTTTTATTTTTTAACTAATACTAATTTTACATTTTGCTTGATTCTAGATTTTATTTCATTGTTATTTTTTTAGGTCAAGCATCATCGAACCGCTATATTCTTTTTTTTAAATCATAGGGTAGCAAACAAGCAGTTGGCATTTTTTTATTTTCTTTTTATACAGAAAGAGACAACTATCGCCTAAAGATATCAAATTTCTTGATTTCCTCTTGTTAGTCTGGTGTTGAAGAATTATAGACCGTTGTCAATTCTACCAAAAAGCTAGTTTGAGTCATTATTAACATGATCACTGGTTGTAGAGTGATGTGCTTGCCTGGGTTGGAATTTCGAACTCGCCCCTTATCGATTTCAGCTGTTGTATCCGTGTGATGTTCGGAAGGATTGGGCAGCTAGACTTGCACAATACGCCTAACAGTCAGCGTGTCAGTAACAGAGTGAGCACGGCAATGATAATCATTGCAGTAGATTAAGAAAAAAAGCTAAGATTTGTTTAACTTTTTTATAAGTCCCAGCCGTGGCTTAAAGACACCGTAAATATTATTCCCGAAGTATATGCTCCGCTAGGAGTTAAGTTATTCTGCGAAGGCTGACGCTAGTGCGCTAATGGCTATGATCCAGAATGACTGTCAAATGTCAAAACTGTCAATGAAATGATTTGACACAATTTTAGAGGTAGACTGCCTGGTTTTGTTGACCAATTTGTTGAAAAAGACGAAGTTTTGAGTTTAATTTATCCAATATGTCTAATATTAACTTACAATGCTTGTTGGGAATACAGTGCAATGATTTTGTAATGATAGCTGCAGATCAAACTAACAGCCACAGTATTATGGTTATGAAGGATGGTAAGTTACCATTGTTCATTAAATTTTGCGTTAATTTATTACAAAAACATTAATAATTTACTAAATATAATTTCAGATGAAGAGAAAATTTATAGAATATCTGATAAATTAGTCATGGGAGTTATCGGGGACTCTGGTGACACTAACCAGTTTGCTGAGTATATCGCAAAGAATATTCAGCTTTACAAAATGCGCAACGGCTATGAGCTAGGTCCAACTGCTGCTGCTAATTTTACACGACGTAATCTTGCTGAATACCTTCGTAGCAGTGTAAGTTTATAGGGCTTTTTAATGCTAGATAAATGATTGATGGTTTTATGCCTCAGTAATTTGACAAAGTAAAAAATATTAGATCTCAATGAAAAAAAAAAACTTCTTGATGAGTTGATAATTCTTAATGATCACAATGGAAAAAAAATGTGCTGATGGATGTCTGTGTATGGAGTAAAAGATTGTGCACATTACTATTTAGTGAAATTATTCCTCAGTCACTCAAACAATGGTGTATAGGATTAATATGTCAGTTATTTCTACTGCCAATATTTTGCTCTCTAACTTACTTTTACAAGACACCTATGATTCCAGCCTTTGGTTGGCTTTAGGTGACAAAATGTATTTCTTACCATCAGGAAATCTGCTTGTTTGTCCTCTAATAAACTTAACATTAGATCAATTTGTCGTATATTAAACCAAATACTCGTAAACTGTATTAAACAATATGGTAATGTTGTCTCTCCATATTACACTAATAAAAAGATGTGCTAAAAGTACCAAAATGTTTTACCATAAATTTTTTTGTAAAGTTATTAAAATAAAAGATTAGCTTGCTGTTTTGAGTGTTGATTTAATTTGTGAAATAAACTTCAGTTGAAATAGGTATTGATAGGCTTTAGAGGTATCTAATAAAATATTTGTCATAATTTTCATTGCTTAATTACCCCCTTACTAATGTAACTTACGTGCCTGTTATCTAATGTGTAACTTCATTTTTTGTTAGCAAAAGTTAAGTTACACACCAGATCAATGGGAGCGTAAGTTTTATTAGTTAGGGGGTTAGTAGAAGTTATATAGCCAGTTTCAGTAATATTACGTTGTAGACAGTATAAGAGATAACTTTGTGTGTTTATGATGTAGGTAGTTTATAATTTTATTGATGTACATGATTGTTATTAAATTATCATTTTGTAGTATTTATTAAAGAAGCACATGCACACTGCAGTTTCTATTGACAAATCTTGACTAATTAAAAGATTTGTTTGGTGGAAATAATGTTAACAATAGGAATACATTTTTTTTGTAGACTCCATACTTTGTAAACTGTCTTATGGGAGGTTATGATAAGGAGAATGGTCCTGAGCTATACTTCATGGACTACCTAGCCTCCAGCATCAAGGTGCCTTTTGCTGCACACGGCTTTGGTGGTTTTCTAAGTTTAAGCATCATGGATCGTTATCATAAAAAAGGTGAGATTTTTTATTAAAGCATACTATTATAGTTAGTACTTAAAATATTTTCAGGATGAGAGTGAGATAAATTGGTGATGATAAAATTTTAAATGTTTTGCCCTTACCAAAAACGTGTGCATTGCTTACTTCAGTTTTATATGTTATGTCTTGTTTACGAGCTTCCTTATCCTCCAATTTGAAGTGTGACAATGTTTAACATTTTTGAAATCCCATTCTTAATATGATCTAGCACATTTCTTAATTGTAAAGTCTCATTTTTCACTTACAGATGCTACAGAAGAAGAAGCCTATGAAATCCTCAAAAAATGTGTACAAGAAGTCCACAAGCGTTTATTTGTTAGTTTACCAAACTTCCAGGTGACAGTGGTGAACCGGGAGGGTATCAAGATACTACCAGTTATTAATTCAGCATCTTTGAAATGATTTTTTTTATTTTAAGATTAAATGATAAAATTATATTTCTTCATTATTTATTACCTACTCTCAACATGTCTTGTGACATCTGTTAAGTTAGTTTTTTAGATATCTGTCAAGTTTCTCCAAAACCAGTGTGTTTGTATGTAAAGGGTAATGAATGTGAAGGAAGCCAGGATTGTCAGGTTTGGCAGTCAATACTCCCTGCCTAACCCATAAGGGACTTGGCGTGTAGATTTGTGTTATACATGTGACTCATATATAATTAATTTACAGTAAGTACCATCAGGGTCAAATAACTGCTATGATGTATATGTATGGGTACATGAACATCCGAATGGTAGAAAACACCACCTATAATATGTGACTGAAAATTGAAGTGCCAAGATACTCTGCCGCCTTAGCAAAACACGATAACGGCGAAAATTGTACGGCAGCAAATTAAGATGATACCAATTCTTGTGTTCATGTTACAGAATTTTCTTTTGTTTTATAAGATGACAAAAAAGTGATGGAAAGAAACCACTGCTTAACAGCAATACACTGCTATCATGTGGTGTTGGTAGTGGTTGTGGTGTCGAAAGATGTTAATAGAGCGATGCCCACGTACGGTCGCAATCTTAGGTCACTTGTATACAGGATAGCGTCCACTATTGACGGGACGGCGTGTGTCGGGGTCAGAGCGCATCGCATTTCAAAGTACATTCAGGCGGGCCGCATCGCATCGGTGGATTTCTGTTACTCAGTGCTAAAGAGTAGAGCAAAAAAATAACGAGGCGACTCGACATTAAAATGGTCAAGTATGTAAAGTGGCACATCTGGTAGTTGTCATACAAAACTTAAGCGTTAAAAATGATATTAGTGCTCAATTCTCATTTCTCAATAATGATATGTGATCTTTGGCGACTGTAGCCCGCATCGAGGATGCCCGTGGGGTGCCGAGATCTATGGTGCCGTGCGGAAATCCGCGCCGGTGCCACTCGGTGTCGCACAACACAAGCACAAGGTGCCGGTGCACATTTTTTTTAATGGCTAATTTGTTGCTAGTCACGAGGTTTTTACAACTTCACCGGGCTATTTTGGGCCGAGTAGAGTGCTCAGCCCGAGACATCATTATTTAAATGGATTGGACTGTTCGACTCGGCATAAAAAGTGTTGCTCCACATAAAATATATAAAAGCGATCTAGGCGGATTATTGCGCTGTGATGCGCCTCCCGACACGTCTCAATGTGCGCTATCCATAAGACGCACTTAACACTGAGACGTCAATTATATTTTAATGTCATTGACATTTTCTGCACAAAATTGTGACTTAATAATAGATCAAATGTTAATTAACGTCTCTTAAGGCCGTAAGTACCACACTCTTCAGCAAAGAATACAACAGTGACGAGAACTAATACCACTTAAACCTACAATAGCCGAACCAAGCAGGCTAGGATACGCTCATCGACAAACTTCGAACGAGAGTAAAGCGTTTTGCTTCTTGTTGCTAACGCGCCCAACTTTCATTGCCCGACATAAGAGCCCGTTACCCTTAATTGTATAACCAATGTTCAACATTAACTCAACCAAATTATCTACAAACACATCCTAGTACTAGTGAACGAGGCAAATAATAAATCTTGCTTTTGATACCTACAGTAAAAATAAAATTTGATTTACAATATACAAGTGTGAACGCATGGTAAATTTGAAAAATAAAATAAATAAATGACAAATTTATTAACGTAATAATATGATTTACTCAAGTGCATCACTTGGTTTGAAGTAGCTCTTATTAAATAAATATGTTTTGAAATTCTATGTTTTACTTCTTTCTGGACTTGAAGCTGCTGTTGTGTCTTGATTTTCAGATTGCGAATTATTCGCATTTTCGTTATCACCGCCATTATCGCCTTCATTGTCTGATTGATCTGAAAATTATGTCAACATTTATATAATGGTTAAAAAGAAAATTACAAACTATCACTTGTGAAATCGTTTCATTCATGTAAAGCGATAGTTTATAGATAAGCTGTGCCTGTAAATTCATATGCGTGGAATTCAACAAAAAAGTTATTTAGTTTTGTTAATGTTTTCTAAAATAAAAGTAGCCTAAGTTACTCCTTATTTCATCAGCTACCTGCCAGTGAAAGTTCCGTCAACATCAGCCCAGCCATTACAGAGATTAGTCGAAACAATTGTAGAAAAAAATTGTAGAAAAGATATTTTGGTATATGTCCATATACAATTTTAAAATCTGTTACTGTAATATTACAAAACAGATACTCCGATTTTATTTATATTTTGAATATATTTATTCTTAACTAATTACAATACATTAACTTAACATAATTAGAAATTCTAAGGTGATCTGCTATTTCACCCAATCAGATTTTGACGAAACATACCAACCCTACTAATATCCTAATAGGTAATAATTTAATAAATTAATTTAATAAACATGAAAGAGTGTATGTTCTGTTTTCCCACCAAAATGGTTTAATCTATTGTAATAGATTGTAAGATCACCCACAAAAAGATTGTTGTTTGGAGAACAACAATGGCTACTTATTATCCGTATAACTCAAAAGTACCCACGAAAAAACTGACTAATTTTAATAAGAAGACGAAACTGCAGGCAAGAACTAGTATACATTACATTATCAATTTCAATATTCTATCTAAGATAAGATATGGGGCTACTTTAGATTAGTTACTACTGAAAATCTGGCAATCATTGTAAATTTTCAATAATTAACAAAAATATCTTAGCAACAAAGCTCTAGTCGGCCTATCTCTAACTATAGACAGGTTACTGAAATTGGGTTAATAAAAGGGTTACTAGTTTCAGAGTTTTTGCAACATTAAATGGAATTCAACCGCATCGTTAGTTAGGTTTAGCGTACATGACCCCCAGCCTTTAGACACCAAGGGTCCGAGCCTTGTCGTGGCGGAGGGACTGAGTAACTGGGGTCGAGCCGGGGCCCCGGTGAAACCAATTCGGACCAGGGAGCCCTCCTCAGTACTCCTCTCTGTCCAAAAGGGGACTCAAGGACCGCACACAGAATGGTGGGTCATTTGGCCCGCGTGGGTTGGTGATGAGCAGGCCTGCGAAAAAGAAGGCGTTCCATCTAGCCTAGTTGCGACAGGGACGGGGTTGCCTGTCGCCACTGGGGCCGCGAAGTGGTGCACGCTGTCTCCGGGCACCACTTCTGACGGCATGCGGCCCTCTGTTGAGTGGGGCCGCCTGATGGAGATCGCGAGATCTAACGCTGCTGGGGCTGTGGATGTGTGCGAAAGCGTTCCCGCAGCCCTGGCGAACCTGGTTTTAGTCGGTAAGAGTCCGACATAACCTGTCACTTTCCCAGAAATTGGCGACTATCCATGAGGATTTCCCCACGAAAAATCCATGCTTGGTATGTTTTCATCTAATTTTTTTGTGTGTTGTTACGCGATTACTTCACAAATAAATACGAATGGATTTTGTTGAGTACGAAAATCGTGGTAGGACGTCTATCTGTCCGACTTTTTTTAGTAAAGGACTAGATGCAACAATGTTTAGGGATATCCTAATGAGATGATACAAATCAAGTTGCTGATAAATGAATCGGTAATTTCTGAAAACCTCCTTTTTCCAATTAACATGTGAGATTTTAGAAATTAAAAATTTGTGGATAAAATGAGGTATAAAATAGTTACCTTTTTTCTCGGCTGGCATATCTTCAGTTCTATTGGCTACTTGGAAATGATATTCCAACTCATCGAAGTCAAACACTTGATCTGTAGGAAGGAGACACGGCAGGTAGGCTGGGAATGTGGGTTTACAAGCTATTACTGAAAGAAAAACACAATTTTATAATGTATTCAAAAAGAATGATTAAGAAGTAACTATTTGAGCTGTGATATTACTATTATGAGTTTCGCTTTTTAGGCATCCACAGATGCAACTTTTGTTTTTGCATGAAAGCCTTTTAGCATAACATAGCATAAGTGACAAACTTATTGCTAATGAAATAAAATTATCGCCTCTGTGGTCTAGCGGTCCGGGTGTTGGACTTGACTGCATGAGGTCCCGGTTTCGAATCCAGGGTCGGCCAACAAAAAGAAAATTGGATTTTTCCAATTTTCTAATAAAAAAAAAATTTTGGTCGGGATAGGAAATGTGCCCGGTTGGCGATAGGCTTGCCACCTATCACATTGTGGGACTTAGTGTCTTCGGCTAGTCGTGGGTGCCTTGGTTGCACCTCTGCCTACCTCTTCGGGGATATGGGCGTGAAGATACTTAAATAAAATTATAACTGAAAATGCTGAATTATTCACAATTGCAGTGAGACAAGGTTGTGGTTTTGTAAAGACTCTCGCGGATGGGTACCACGGCCTTACCTCTTCCTGTCGCCAAGTCTGTGCTCGTCAATAATCATTATTGTGTTTCAGTTTTGTGTCATTGGTAAACTTGCTGCACAGTGTGCAGCTTCAGCTTGGCAACACACCTATTTTTATCTCTCTGTGAATACATTTGATATTTTCCATCGTCGGCGCTTGGTAAAACTTCCAAATATTCATTTTTTAAAGAAAGGAACACTTGTACTGTTTTACTTATCACTTATAATTTATTACTGTTTAATTAGTAGCCTACCGGTTTCGCTTATACAGCATCATCAGGGCTAAAACTTATGGTAGTTTAAGAATAAAACAGTACAAGTGTTTCTTTTTTTTTTTAAATATGAATCTCTGTGAATGTTTTTTTCGTGATACTTTTCGTTAGCACTCGGCAATGTCTGTGTCAAACGTCAAAGAGTGTCTTTTACCTATATTATGTGAGTGCTTACAGATAACATAAAGCCACTTTTAAATCCATAATTTTGTTATCATTACATTAAATAATTTTTATTACCGCCTCATTGGTCGAGTGGCTAGCGTACACGCCTAACTACACCGACCAACCGCGAGGCTCGGGTTCGATTCCCGACGGGGGCAGGCATTTGTGTGATGAACATTTAGATGTCTGCATTTTTCGGGTCTGGGTGTTTATTAAATTATTTCTGGTATCTATCTAAGTATTTCTATGTATTATAATCATTGAGTAGCACCCATAACACAAGCATATAATTTGTTTAATTTGGGGTTAGATTCAATTTATTTATTTTATATACTTAATTTACTGATTACTGGACTGGAAATCTTCAAACAACGAGGCAGACAGGACGAGTATTGTAAAGGGATGAAATATCTGTGTTGCTTACTAAAAATCAAAGTATTGAAAATAGGAGTAATGTGCTACTTAGGGTTGAAAAAGGTAGTTATGGTTAGGTTAAAAAAAAACGAAAAAATACCAAATGTACCCTTGAGAAAACATAAATGACACATGACATATAATTTCTTCATATATTCAGTGTTTGTTTATCTTTTCCTTCTTTGTTTCTTGGATCAAAACTTGGGAAATGTCAAGGCCAATCCTTAATCATTTATATGAAAGAACAACAGCTACTGATTTAACACTTGATGGTCTGTCTAAAGTTAGTTTCCAAATCAACAAAGCCAAATCTTATTACAATTGTAATGACATCTGTGTTATAGGTTTTTATTTCCTAAGTTAACAACTTTATTCATATTACATATGTTTTAGAACAATTCTTACATGGAAATACTTGGTTATCCTCTGTGTTGAACAAATTATGTGTTTCACTAGTTTTAGCAAGGAACTTGGTTAAAGCTCTCTCAATATCTCTCTTTTGTGATGCTGCTTTTTCTCTTATCGCTTCATACTCTGTAACTGGTTGTTTATGTGTCTGAAATAATTTAGGTTTATGTTATTTGACACCAATATTTGTTTAATTATGTTCACAATATTATTTTTAACCAATTCCAATTAATAATTATGTTTTTTTAAAGCTTAGAATAAGTAGCGGACAATATTGTGCAATAAGCTTTCTCTTGCACACTATTCTCTGATCACCAGTGTTGTAAGCGGTGTAATGCAGAGCTGGGGCTAGAGTGTAAAGCCACTTGCAAAGTTTGCTCTCCACACTGACATTGTTGCAGCAGAAATAGGTGATGATAATATATATGAGCTGATAATTACAATGAATTAATGGTGATTTATTGATTTTGTAATGTATTTACTAGTTGATAGACCTTTAGCACCTAGTAAATATATTTATTTGACTCAATAGGAAATTTTATACTTTAATTAAATTAAATACTTTTAGTAAACAACTTACAGGTGTCCTTATATAAGCATGTGGGTCAGGCAGAGGAGGCAAATGAAATGGTATGTGTGGAGCTGCTTTAGCTTTGGACCCTGCTGATAACATAGCTGGAGTTCGAGGTACTGGAGCTTGCTGGGGTGGTTGTATGACATGTCTGTTGGGTCTCTCTGCATATTGCTCTATTCCTTGGAGGCTGATTCCTAAAAAACATATTTAGTATATAAAATTAGCAGCCAATAATAAATTGTAAAATAAACGTTGCAATTTTTTGATTTGACAGGAAACTTGTATAATTCAAAGTATTTTTAATCTCTTAGGTTTCATATGTTTTTGTTAAGTTTAATAATTGTTAAACTTGTGCAAGCTGTATTAATATTACATTTACAACATTAACCGACTCCAAAAAGAGGAGGTTATCAACTAAACTGTAACTGATTTTTTTATATTTTTTTGTATGCTTGTTACATTATTACACAGCCTGTAGTGAACTCATTTTGAATGATCTTTTAGAAATTGTTTACTTTATATTGTTCAGATCAACTGGTAAATTTTTAAATTATTTAGACATGTAACAAGTACCCACTGTATGTTGTATGTTATTAATCACAGACTTAAGTATGCCAAGGTTTAAGTTGATATTTTAGTAAGTATCAATTATTAAAAAATGGTAAGACACATATGAATTCAATAAAAAGTATTCAATAAAAAATTGAACAAATGTTATAAATTAATAATAGCATGTAGATATATTAGTAAGTAATTATAAAATACCCATATTGATAAGTGCCATCATAACATCTCCGAGAACTGGTTCCACTCTTCCTGATAGTTCACAGTATCCTTTTGCTGAGTTTCCAACTTCTGTGTAAACTGCAAATGAATTATTACTAATAATTTTACCAACTAACAAAAAATTACCAACTATATTAAGCCAGTTAACAATAACATCAATCTCACACAAGTATCTTAGCTGGTTTTGCAAGAAGATTGTGATCAAAAGTTTGCCTTGACATTTAATACAGATGATGGATAAAAAAGGAAAACTTGCAACTTTCTTGAATGCTTCCGTGACTCCGCAGGACATGGTCTATTTGACTCACACTGTTTTAACTTAGGTATTGCTGGCAACCTTCTGTGCAGATACATACAGGTATGAAGATGGAAGAGTCCTCATACAGTGCAAGGGTGTAAAAAGCTCAGAAGCCAGGTGACTCAGTGGTTCAGTACCTCAGATTGCTAACATCAGCGTTTAACAACCTGTGGTCCGTGAACCCCGGGGGATCCACTATGTCTTCTCTGGACCGTACATAAATCACTCATTAAATGCTAAAAAAAATCCCTGATTTAGTTAAAAAATAGCAACACCAACCTTCACATATTTTTTTAATAATAAACAGTTACAATTTACCTTCTGTATTTGTTTTTTTTTTGTATCTGTAATAACTAAAATAAACACCTAATTTTTTGCTGTTTATTTTATTAAGGGAGTCCGTGAAAACTATGCTCGATATCATTAGGGTCCGTGGACTGCAATAGGCTGGGAAACCCTGCCTTAGATCATTCCTAAAGCTTCCTGTGATGTTAAAAGGCTATTGTGCTTCAGAGTTAGAATGGGAAGAGTAGAGCTATTCCACATCTCTTACAGAAAAAAGACTTCAATCGTTAAGTTGCGGAGACACGCAAAAGAATAGGCAGTAACTATGTTTGTAAGCTTTATGACCTCAGTTTAAAAGCAATTAATTTAATCTACGATACCTACAGCTTTGTATGATCTCTGTTAAAGTTTCTAAAGACATTTTGTCTGCGGCATCAAATCCTGTTTCAAGAAGAACTGTGGAAACAGCAATGTTTAAAATTCTACGACGGGCATTGCAAGTAGTTTCAACTTTTTCTGCATTTTCAGTCATTGTTTTGCTTTAGAGGCTTGCGTGCACTATTTCCTTGGATTATTCTAAGTCTTATTTATGTTTTTTGGAAAAACATTAGACAACGTTTCAATTGTTTGTATCTTGCAAAAAAATTTAAACATCAAACTAGGGTTGTCGAATAAATATCGATATTTTTTCTTCGATAATTCGATATTTTCGACCGATAAATTTTGCAACGATATATCGATATCAAATATCCAATACCAAAATGTATCAAAGACGATATTTTCTTATGTTTTTATTTGGTTGGTAGACTCAATCAATTTGTTGCTAAACTGCTTTTAAATGTGGTACATAATGGTATCTGACTAGGCTGTATGGGCTCAGATCCCATTCCTTCTTGCTTCACCAAAAAAACATTCATTTCATTCAATTATTTCTATAGCCTATGCATTATTTTGTATATCCGTTAAAACCTAACATCAGTGATTACTGGCTCAGTGCTAACCTTATTTCTGCGTTTGAATAGATTATCATCTACAATCTTTCTAATTTATTCAATAGTAAATTCACGTACATAAACAAAATAATTTAAATTTAAGCTGTCCATCATATTATCTAGTGTTTTGTGGAACTTTTTAAAAAATGACAAACAAAACGTTTCATGTAATCGGTGTCGAAAAGGTATATATAAAACCAGTGGTAATTCGACAAATTTAGCTACACATCTAAAAATAAACATCACCATGCGTTTTTACAACTTGAAAATAAAAACTCAAGGCCAAGTGAAATACATACATACATATCTTCACGCCAAGTCCCTTACGGGGTAGGCAGAGAGTATCGAGTGCCAGACCTCACGATCCTGACAAACCTGTCTTGCTTCCTTCACATT
>NJDC01003442.1:38321-51900 GCA_002245475.1 Calephelis virginiensis
AAGCAGTTTTCCTGTGCTCGATATAAATTTTCACATTAAAAAAAACCTCAGACGGGATTTAAACATGTAGGTACTACGTAGTACATATTATTCTGTGCATGTACCCTTTCGCCTTTCCTAGACGAATGTTCAAACCATTTGAGCTATCGATGATTTACAGAGTTAGTTCAGAGAGAGTTTAGGAGTTCTATATTATTGTACTGCCTTTCGGAAACACGAAATTACCCGATGCGAATTATTTATCTGTAATTACTGTATTAATTAGTTGTCCCTGTTTGAAGTGAACATGTCCAGACCGGCAATCGTGTAGATCAAAGGTTACCAACTTAGCTTTTTGCAAACCAATAAGCTGTTTTATATTTTCTGACTATTTGAGTGTAACGTAAGGGAATAGAAAGGCCAGAAACTTAAAAAAACAAGCCATCTAGGTATGTTCATTACCCAATATGGCAACCTATCGGTAGGGCTACTATCGTAGCTCGATTCGTGCAATATTGAAAATTGGAATCGAGTATGACATTTTAAGTACTCTTGGATACAGTACTGGCGAATTATTAACATTTAGTTAAGAGTAAACAATCATTTATTTTATCGGATTTGTTGGATTTATTTGTATCTAAATGTTAATTATCCACTAGAACTGTGTTCAAAAGTACATAATATAACGTATACGATTCCAATTTCAATTCGCATGATATCGAGATTCAAGAGTAATCTTACTGATTTATGTATTTCCGTCATCGGCATTTACACCATCAGAAATTCACTGTTATGGTAAAAATATAAACGTCACGTGACCTTTGCATGTTCCACCATCTAATGGACAGATTCGGATAGGTCTCCATTATTCTGGAATGACTACACATTCAACAAACTGGGCTCCCCTAAGCAATGCTGGGATGTTAGGCAACCTTACACGGAACACAATAGCGCTGTCTATAGCCCGTATAAGCATAGGCGCCGGCAGCAGGGTGCAAGGGGATGCAACTGCACCCCCCTGTCCGGAAAGAATAACCTCAAACATAGCAGCGCATCAATAATTTATGAGACTTCCGGTAAGTCCAATACATTTACTGCGCCCCGTCTTTCCTATTTAAGGCGTATTGTGTGTACAATTCATATGGAAGTTGCAATTTTATGATAGTTTAAATAGGGATTACGTCTGCTTCTATCAATTATATTTCGCTTATTTTGTAGTAACGGTGAGGCGCTATTGGTGCGTTGCTTCGCGCCTTTGCAACGAAACTTGTGGAACATAATATGTGGAAAGCGACACAGCGACGACGCAACACGCTGTTAGGGCCTCGCCCTAGTATCAATCTGTGCACATAAAGTGCATGGCAAATATACAGAAGTTGATGAAAAATAAAAGACAGATTGAAATAAAAATACATATATTAATTTTACATCATAATTAATTACAGCCAACGTAAGGTTACAATAATAAAAATATACCTATATAATTTTTATTAAAACAAATAAATAATAAAAACAAAGTTTTACTTTCTTATTAGTAAACCTAAATCTATAAATTATTATTGACTATAAGAGGGTTGCAATTGCGGAATACCAGGTAACGTTCTTAAACTTCCACCTACAAGCAAGGGAGAGCTCACTTATAGTAAAATTACTATTATATTATGGAATTTACTCATTTACGCTATAATAACTAATAATAATGAGTTAGAAAGTATATCAGAGGAACACGCGTAACTTTCAAAACCTTATTAAACTTAGACTTAAATGGTAATAAATTGAACTTAATGCCTTATATGAAAAAAAAAAACTATTAAAAGTTTTTTAAAAATATTTTTGTTACGTAGGCAGCAAACAAGCAGCCCAAGTGTTAATCTGTCTGATGAGTACAAATTGAATTTTAAAAAAGTTACCTTACAACAACTTGAAGAATACCATGTGATAATAATTATAATTAGATACTTGAATAGTTTTCATTAAGTCGAAGTAATTTTGTATCTTTTATTGTCCATATTAACATTTTACGCGTGTTTCTGATATAATTATAACCTAAATAGAAAGGAGATTGTATTATTACATTCATTTCTGAATATTTTCATGAATAGTAAAATTATTGCAGCTAATTATTTGGCTTCAAGCAAAGATTAAGAAATAGTAGAGAACATAAGCTTTGGAATAGTTACCAGTGAGATTTTCATAGCTATTCCCTGTTGCTACAGCAACGTGACTTGGCTAATATTGTGACATTTTTTTGTTTTTGTTTTTTTTTCATTGTTCATGATTTCTGTGTGGATAGATATTTTGTCACAATATGTAAATACTACTTATATTGATCATTGTGTGATAAAACAGAAAGTTGAAAATTCTATTTTTATTATTTAGTCAGAGAAAACAGATTTTTACAGCAGAAGTATTTGTACAATTTAGCATAAAATTGTAATAACCCAACATCTTGTATATTTACAGTTTATGTTCTGTTTTTGCATTGTATATTTTTTTAATATTAAGTTTTTTTAACATGTAAGTACATTATCTATTGTTATAAGAAATTTACAAAGGAGATTTCTTTTGAAATTGTTTTTTTATTAACAAAATTCTGTATTAAACGCCAATGTTTTTAAATACTGTAAACATTATAGTATTTATTATGATTTATTATTAAGTATTATGTAGTATTACATATGCAGTTAAAAAAACATGGTGTATTTAAATTAGCCATATTAATATTCGAATGTCAACATTTGGAGTTTGTTTCAAGTTTTAATCTCACCGGAGAAATAATAATTAATAACAACAAACAAAGACTAAGAATATGTACAACATAAACAGAAAACCGCACACATTAAGAAGACTGCATTAATTGCATCTGTAATCGTAAATGCCCTTTAAATTCCATGCGGAAATTAGGTAGTAATAACGATAAATATAATCTTTTCTACATAAAAATTACATGCCAAATACGCGCATACAACGCAAAATAATGAAGGCTAATTCTATAATATTCTATTGTAAATTAGTTTTGTGATCGTCTATAAACTGTAACGTTACTCAAGTAGAAATGATCATTTGTGACCATAAATAAACATGTGTAGGTATATACCATCTTTGTGTGTTATATACTGATACAATTTTTCTTACTCAAAATGAGTTACAAAATGACTTTCTTTTACTTCTTTCGCACATTTTATTCAAGTACAGTCGTATAGAAGACTACTTTTTCCTTAAAATCGAACAGAACTTTTCCTAAAGATAAGTATTTGTATTTATTTAGATAAATGCCATCAACCTCATTGTCTAGGTTAGTCGCAACTTTCGGAAAAGGTAAAACAAATGCATTTCATATAAGCATAAGTGGCATTTGACAAATTCATAGATAAACCAGATTTTCAACCACGGAATAGGAATGTTCCTACATCTCGTACTTCATAATTGAATATTAGTATTAAAAAATATATGTCTGTGTCGGAATCACTCCTAATAGTAGGTAGATGAAGTAAAACATATCTATAAATAATATTTCAAACTTTATTGATACCTAGGCACTATCTGTGATCCAGCTTTTATATCAAGGCGAGTTACGCCAGATTATCAATGAAACCGTCCCACTTTGATTCCTTGGAAGCATGGTTACATGACTTTCTTGAGGTTCTGATTTGAAATTGCCTTCGAATAAACTGTACTTATACTTCAAGTTATGTTTTGTGCTAGGATTTAGGTCACAAATGTCAAAAAGTGCAAAATAACATTACGGTGTTTGTAGACTATACTTAGAGGTCAATGTTGTAGACGATCATTTTAGAGAAATAAGTTTTAATTAAAACAATTTCTAAACGTCCACTTTGAAAAAGTTTTTATTGCGTTGCTGTATTCGGACAAATTCTCTAATGATAAAGAGATTTTAAAGTACAATATATCTCTTCATGCAACACACTTTGATTACATCTATGCACTAATTAATATTACATTTATAATATGTTACAATGTTCCCATTTGTTATTTTTGAAGTTGAATATTGTTTGATACATGATTCGAAAAACATAATCACACTAGATTTTATAAATCAGTCTTGAAAGACAAAAGTATCCAATATTTGTGATCAGCTAATGCTCTCAAATACTGCCCCACTAAAAGGAAAAGTAAGCCAAGTTATTTACTAGTCATTTTGACCCCCATCCACATAAAAATATTTGTCTTTACCAATAATCCGTTTAGTGGTTTTTAAAATACGAAAAAAAAAAACAAAAAATGTTTTTCGTGATTTATGTAATTAATTAATTATTCTTATAAACAAAATCAACGTTTTGGTCAATTTGGGTTACCCTGAGTGAGCGTGGAATTTTTGACCAGTTATCGCAGCGTTACCGTTAAAATTTCGAATTAATTACGTTTCAAAATTTCAAGTGCAAGGAAAAGAGCTGTTTAAAACGCTTCATACTCAGTGGTGAAGGGAATATTTAAACGAATTTATGTTCAAATTTTGCTCAGAATCAATAGTTTATAACGAATACCTTAACCATAGACAATCAATAATATTAGAGTAGGATCTGTGACAGATCTTTAGATTTTTAACGTCAGATAAGGAAGTATGGCCTTCTTTGTCCCAGGAGGATAAATTGAAATTGATTTTCAGCCCCTTTTATTCTTTAGCGCAATGGTAATACCTAAACGACGTTATTTTGAGACAGTTAGATCAAATTTGTTGTAATCAATTCCGTTAGAGCAAGACGGGATATTTGTATTTTTTTAATGATTACCTCAAAAACTTGTTTCAAGATCTCATATTTATTTTACTTGGCTACACTGCCAAACTGCTGGGCTTCTTTTGCATTAAATCATTTTTAAATTGTATCTCGGTTGATTGGGTAATTCTGGCAAACCAACTTTTTCGTGTAACAGAATGACATCTTAAATATACATGCTAATCAATGAATAAAGTTGACAGAATCGAAAATGTAATCGAGATACAAATGCAAATGAATAGCAGAGTAACCATTCTGATCTGAGTGGGAGGCAAGTACGAGCGACTAGCTTCAAAACAGCTTGCAACGATAATCGTATACAATGATTCTAATGTTTTAAACTTAATTAATTTGTGATGCAGTGAAAAAAACACGAGTAAGAAATATGTCTTTTGTGTAAGGAACTGCGAAATAATAAATAGTAGTTGAATGACTTTTGTAAGATAACTGTCCTTGTCAAACGGCTTACTTCACGTTGTACTTCAATTGTGTACCTTAGTATAGGCGCATAAATCGTCCAATTAAATAGTGAACTCCCTTCCTTTGTGCTTACGCACAATATGCACAAGTTGTCGATGACACAATGATATAAATAGTTAATGGTTAAACCAAACGAGCTGCGCCCCTACCATGAGTCTACGGCACTATATTCGCTAGCGTCTCCATAAACGTTAGTATAAAAACTAGGAGCAGCGCCTCTACTGGTAACTAAGAGAATTAAATTTTGAGACCAAAAGCTCTATAGCTTTTGATACGTTAATTACTGCACGTAATCTGTTGCAACTCATGGTAAAGGTTTTGAACCTTACAATTGGAGTCGAGATAGTACCAAACATGGCGGACGTTCATTTTTAATTAGATGATCTCTAACGTCGACAGTATCTTCTCGTATACTGTATTTCCGTGTATAAAATAAATAAGGATTTTGATTAATCTGAAATTCATATTTTTGGAATCCTTAATCAGGGTCCACTTAAGTAAGCACTTACAACAAAGCAAGACCTGACTTACTTACATCGTATAAAATAATAATTTATTATAGACTCTACGCAGATAACAATGTAACAGTTACATAAATTAAATTAATTGTATAAATGCTCTTTAATTCAAATACTATTAGGAGACCAAACGCAACAAATATCGTAAGATGAATCTAACCTTAAAATACTTAAATGTAAAGACACACAATACTTATGGCTATAAAGACAGACATATATTTGTCTACACATACATACCCATTTAAACAGAACCAAACTAACCAATAGCTTGTAAGCATGCCTATCACATTGACATTTATCAGGATCAGAATTCATTTTTCACTAAAATATACTTACACGAATTGGACAATAAACAAAGGAAGTGACAGATATACGCTGAAGAAATTTTCGTAAAGGTTATTTTGAGGTCTGTTGTCGGCTCTTCTGCTTGAGACAGTCTTCTGATTAGGTGGCCATTTTATGAAATAAATGTTTCAATCTACCCATCTATATAATTACTTTTAATAGTTTCATATAGATAGATACATTTAAATAATGACTTTTTATTCATGCACCATATGCTATTGAAGCTATAAGGTGATCTTTTTGAAAAGCACAGTGTTCACTTACAAAATAAAATTAAGTCATTTGATGTAAAAACCTCACGGTTAGCAACGCTTGTTGGTGTTAGCACGGTTACTAACAATGTTTAAAAAAACAGTAAAAAGTAAGTAAAGAGTAATAATTTAAGTTTTCATTCAATTGATAATTCTGGAAGAGTACAATGAAATATCAGCGTACGGTCTCCTATAGCTTACATTTTACTTAATACGCAAGGAAATGAGACAGCATCTACACACTCAACGCTTCTACGTAATGATACACAGGATGTAATAAACCACTAAGCAAAGATGAATACTTCTATCCACAATTATGAAATTTTATCCTTTCCTTAAAACTACTTACATGTTAAAAAAGGCATCTTTTGATGAAGTGTAATGTCACTTGAAAAAAATACAAAATCGCAAATAAATTATACGTACAAAAAATTCACTTATAATACGTGTCTCAAGCAACACAAGAAAAGTTTGCCACACACACTCTAT
The DNA here is from genome assembly GCA_002245475.1 of Calephelis virginiensis. NCBI lineage: Eukaryota > Metazoa > Arthropoda > Insecta > Lepidoptera > Riodinidae > Calephelis > Calephelis virginiensis. The sequence goes on from NJDC01003442.1 coordinate 45,120, forward strand.
TGGAATCTGGGAACGCTTTGTACTAAATGAGTTTCGATGAGGACACTACAATTCAACACGTATGAGTACACTAAGGCCAATATATCCTAATCAGCTCTGTAATTTAAGTAAGTGCTGCGTAGAAAGTTGTTTGACATTTTCCATGCGTGAGTCTCGTTGCATACTTCAGAGCGATCAAGATATATAGATCGAACTGTACCTCTTTTAATCTGGAACGAAGTCCACACCGTCTACGATTATCATAAAGGGTCGCCAACTAAAGACTTAAAACTTCAAGCTTTGGTGTTCACTCCTACAGATAAAATATTTATAAAAATCGTATGCATTCACAGAGCTCGAGCTTTTTCGTATCACGACACAGCAATGGTCCGTATGAGTTCATTTATTCGGCACGTGTATTTTCTTGGATCTGAAATCGTATATTTTGCGGCAGAAGAGCACGAGTTCGGGCGACACTGATGGCGGGAGCTTGGTGTCGTTAGGTGCTAAGGCGGAAGTCACCTCGCTGGCTGGCAGCGGTGGGACTATTGATGTTGTTATCGTGATACCTTCTTCGGCGGCTTTTAGTCGTTTTTTGTACCTGAAAATATTTTTTGTAAATGTTAGTCGTTGTATGTCAATTTTCGTGAGATGTCAATCTCTTATTTGACATTGCCCGCGCTTTTCTGTCAAAAACCATTAATGATTAAGTTACACGAACTCACCGACAATACTCGTTGAAGGTGAGCACGTAGCACTTGTCCTCGATGCAGGCGACGGAGTTGGCGTCGCGATGGCGGGAGGCGAACACCTCGTCCGCCGCGTCCGCCGCCTGCCGCCCGCGCTCCGTGTGCTCCGGCCGGTAGTACCACACCAGGGACACCATCATCTCACCTGCACCAATTGTCATACATCAATAACAGTATACCTACTTATTCCGCGTCTACACCACTGATTGGTGTAAATGTGTGTATTAAATAAGTTTCATTTTATTGTATTAATATTTCGCTACATCCTAACTTCTTTTCAGACTTTGTAAAAATTTGTAGCACGTCTACTGGCATCCTTCTATCGTCGAGTGGTTTTTTTTTATTTCAGTGCTGAGACACCATACTTAGACAATGCGTCAAGACCAGAGTTAGGCGTAATCAACTACTTTTGTAATCAGATTAATCTGATTGAAAGTAATCATGATAACATCAATCATGATTACTTTAGTCTAGATTACTTTCAACCATGATTACATTTGTAATCGTTAGTTTTGATTACAATAATCAGTAACCTGATTTTATGATTATACTATATTTTTCACCGTATGGGCCCGGGCTCCTTTGCAGAATAGACCATCTGCCTTCGAGCCATCTGCCTTGGTATCACCGCCTTACCTATTCCTGCCGCCATAATGTCAGTGCTTGCCGTTGACGTGTTCCGGTTCGGAGCATAAGGTAAACTTACTTTTGCTCGAGGCCTAACATCCCAGCTTCAGGTTGGTAGCGCACCATAACCACATTTGCCGTATCTAGGTGGCGTGAATTTCTTACCATCAGGAAATCCGTCTGCTTGTTTGGCTTTATTCATTTACTACTAATTAAAAAGTGTAATTCATGAGACTGATCAAAAGTAAGTATGATTATGTTATGATATAATTAATATTAATTTTATTATTCGATTTTCTACAATATGTAGTTAATATGCATTAATCAAAAGAGTAATCAAAAAAAGTAATCAAAATTACGATTACAAACTTATAATCTTTAATCACCGACACGATTACTTTCTTGATTAATTTCTGTAATCTGTAATCATGATTGAAGATTACAAAATATAATCGCAATCCTTAATCATTAATCTGATTACATTTGGCCCGACTCTGGTCAATACAGATTCGACCCCGCCGGGTCTATATTAGCTTACATTACAAAATGTAATAAGTTAAAGTAGCGTCTGACCGTCGTCAGGGTTCTCCCAGAGGCTGGCGACGCGCGCCACGAAGGGCTGCGCGCGGGCGGGCGCGGCCCGCAGCAGCACGCAGTCGCCGCGGCCCACGCTGTCTCCGCTCGCGTGAGTCATGCGCGCCCAGCACCGCGCCGTGCGATCCAGCCGCGAGTCGTTCTGGAGCACAAGGGCAACTGATGACGCTCACTAGCTAATGCAAAGAGTGTTTATCCCAGTTTGACAAGGGAGATTGAACAGCGATTGAAGTTAGAACTTGCGCGATGTATCTATATATTAATACGTGATGCCAAAACTTTGGACCCCTTTTTACGAAAATTGCGCGGACGCAGGAGCACAAAATTTGGCATTTATAGTTTATGTGTAGAAGTGCAGAACGCTAATATTTTTCAATAATAATGCTTATACAGTACATTAAGTCAATAAATAAAACATTACCCACACTACCATGCATTTGACACACACAAACAAATATATTGATGATAACGATAAAAGTTCACAGATGGCGCACTTACTATTCATAAAGTTTAGTAGTTGATCTTGAGAAATGAAGATGGCGTTCTTATCATATATATATGATAAGAACGCCATATCTTATCATATTAAAATTTATTATGGTCGAATTTCGACCAATGGGCGACCACTAGTTTATATAAATATTTGTAGAAATTAATATCGCTTCAGTATCGAGTAAGATACGACAAAATATTATAAGAGACGATTGTTTACAATTAAATCGTATTGCAGCTAAATGTTAGATGTAGCTAAGAAGTTTTAGAGAGAGCAAAAAATAGTATAAGATAATTTTGTATTGTTGTGATAAATATACGAGTACGTTTGAAAAAATCGGATCGCATCGAGATATTTTTTAAAACTAATTTTCTAACTACCAATTAAGTGCAATGAAAAGTAGGATTCACCTCATAATTTTTAAGCATACAATGACAGTAAGTTACGATCAAGATAACTTTACTAAGAATTCTCTATCCCTCTTTTTATCTTATTGTATATGTAACGTACTGTGATCGTATTGTGATCTTAAAAGTACAAGTGACTTACATTGAGGTATACTTTGGACAGGTAGTGGTCGCCCTCCCAGTTCCAGCCGTTGGACCAGCGCGGAGCGGCGCGAGGCGGCGGCGCGAGAGGCGGGGGCACGGGCGGGCGCCGGCCACGCCTCGCACCGCTCTTCCGCCGCCGCCGCGCTCGCGCCGCTGACAAAGGACAAGTCTCCGAGATCACTAATGAGTCTTCAAAGTTTTTCTTTGAATCTAACAACTTTACAGGTTTTTCAACGACCTTTCCTTTTGGATCAGTAGGAACAGCTTTCTCACTTAATTTACATCTTTTTGCAGCTTTATTTTCTGTGCTCTCGGCATCCTTTGCTGCAGCCGCGTCGATGACACTTTGTTTTTTAGAAGCTAAAAGTTTCACCAATTTCTCTACATTTTTTCCTTGTTCCCCATTGATTTTATCGTTTTCTACTTTCTTTGATGTTAACGTGCTTTCCGTTGTAGATTTGTTTTCGTTTGTTAGATTAGACATTTTATTTGCCTTTTCTAGTACTTTATCTGTCTTTGGACAAATCTCTAATTTGTTGGTAATGCATTTATTTTTTGTTGGTTTGGGTTGTTTAATTGGTTTGACGATATTTTCACATTTACTATTTTCTTTTGTAGATTCATTTTTATCTCTTTCTATTGATAATTTTGAAATATCTTCAATTTTGTTATTACTTATAATTTTATCGGCACATATTTCACCAATTTTAATGGTTGGTGTAGAGATTTGATCTTCAACTTTTGGTGTTTTGTTAGGACCTGATAATACTGATTTTATATTTTGAGTTATTTTAGAATTAACTTTATCTACTTTGTACGTACTTTTAAGCGCAAATTTCTTATGTATTAACTGGTTAACCGCCGCAATTGTTTTCGACCTTGCATCAGTTGTAGACGTATTGCTATCAATCACATTATTATTGGTATTAAGAGCTTTCTTAGAACAACTATCAGAAACATCTTCATTGGGAGTAAGGAAAAGTTCAGCTGGATTCAACTTTGTATCTGAGATATATCCTTTAGCGTCAGGCCTGTCAATACTATTTTTCCTAATGAGGTTATCGAGTAAAAGTGCACTTTTTGTTTTAGGTTTCACACATAAAGGATCATTAGGTATAGCTGCGACATTTTCAAGTCTGGGATCCTCACTAACATTAGTTTCAACTACAATCTTCTTGACCTTTGGTTCATTTACAATTAATTCCGATTTCCTTTTGTGTGCTTTTTTCTCTAAACATATTTTTTGCGCTTTTTTGTTATTTTGTGCAATTTTCGATTTTTTTGGCTCTTTCGTAACAGTTTCTACCCTAACATCCGACTGGTCACTGGAAACCTTTCTACGTTTTTGTAATTTAACGTGTTCTCCAATACCATTAGTTTTACAAGCTTCCTCAAGATGAACATCTTTCATTTCAATTTCTAATTTTGATTTAGAATATCTTCTCTTCACAGGTTTCGTAGAATCATTGACGTTCCCCGAGGCTGGTAGGGTAGTTGAACAATTATGTTCTCTTAAGGCTTGGGCGTCGGCTTTCCTAGGAGTTGCACATGTGGGACCTTCATTTTCTTTCTTGATGTCAACTAATGGCGTGGACCTTTCATCTGATGAAGAAAGATCGATTGGTGCGCATACAGGTGGTGAGATTGCTAATACGTCATCGTCGGCATCACTATGATTAGAGTGAGGTGGTTGGGACACTCCTATTAGTAGAGACGTATCGTCACCCGCTAATGATCGCCTTGCCATAGCTTTCCCTAGCCGCGCTCGCCGAGGTGCTGAAGATTGTGGAGGCTGAGGAGCACACGTTCCTCTCGCAGGTGAAGGTGGTCCAATGGCTTCAGCGGGTCCAGGGATGTTAGCGTTTAAACGTAGATTTTCTCGAACATCGTACAACTCGCGTTTCGGAGACGCACCCCCGATTGCTGGCAAAGGGCAAGGATGTGGAGCATCTGCTGCCGTTGGTGGCTCTGGCGGCTCTGTCTCCAATGGAGGATCCTGTAACCAAACAGATTACAGTAACATTTTATAACTGCAATAAATGCTAAATATAACACTTTTACACAAGAATGGTTTAATTTAAAAGTTTTCTGCTGTTAGAATTGCAATAAACCTATCTATATAAATGTGAGAAATGTAATTTCGGAAATCTTTAAAAAATTTCGAAAAAAAAACTTTAACGGTACGGTCATGGTTGCCTCAAGGGAAGATTTTAATTTGAAATAATATATTCAAATGCCACAATGATATCTGCCATTTTACATTTTGTATTCTGCCGTTGCCATTGATGACGCCACATTTTTTTATATAGGCATATAGTAGAGGCAAACAAGCAAGTCACCTGATAGAAAGTGATCACCGCCGCCCACGGACATGCGCAACACCAGGAGTATCACAGATGCGTGGACTATATAAGCTCTTTTCATGAAGAAACCTAAGTCATATTCGTTTGGAAATACCGCCCTCGGTAACTGATTTCACGAAAGTGTTATGCGGGATAAGAAATGTCTTCGGAATCGCACAATTGTAGATTGCCACTCATCAAGATGATGTGCGTGATACTTTAGACTCTGACGCAAACATTGAATCTGAATCGAAAAACACTTACACACAACACGCGTGTGCAAACACACACTCACACACACACACACATAGACACGTCAAACTTAAAGTATCAATTTTTTCGCCAGTTTATTTGACTTTGTAAAATCCTCATCATATTGTATAAAATGTGATTACCTTGCCGCTGCCATGTGTGTCAGCGACGGAGTCGAGTGCGCACGCCCGCACCTTCGGTCTGAAGGCGCCCCCGGGCGGCGCTAGCGCAGAGGGAACGTCAGCCGGGCCGCCACTGGTTGGGGCTTTACCAGTAGCGGGCCCAATATGGACGTTTTTTGGACACGCGTTCATTGGGCACGGGCATCCGCGGTACTCTGTAATAATAAAACATTAAATCAATACTCACATTACGGTATTATAGGACAAGTTTATCTAATCTCAATTTAGACAAACTATTTGCAATATTAACTAATATATAAAATTCTCGTATCACGGTGTGCGTGATTGAACTCCTCCGAAACGGCTTGACCGATTCTCATAAAATTTTGTGAGCATATTGTGTAGGTCTGAGAATCGGTCAACATCTATTTTTCATACCCCTAAGTGATGGAGGTGACTCATCCCAATTTTTTTTACTAAAATCACATTAAAAATATAGAAGAACAACGTCTGCCGGTCATATACTACTATTATATATATAGTAAAGCAAAAGTGTTAGCACGATTCTTGCAGACCTGCCTCTTTCGTTCTGCTTTCATCATATTCAATTACTCTTTTCATAGGTAAATGCCGGCTTCGGAGACTCTTAACATCACCCTCAGGTAATACCTGAGCGATTTGGTGGTGGGTTGGGCAACAAAAAAAATGTATATTTTCAATTTTCTAATAAAAATAACATTGCCCGGGATCGGACATGTGCCCGGGTGGCGACAGGCTTGCCACCTATCACATTGGGGGACTTAGTGTCTTCGGCTAGTTGTGGGTGCCTTTGTTGCACCTCTTTTTTATGATATTGGAAGGCAAACACCTAGACTAAAACCTAAGGCAGGGATGTTTGGCCTCAAGCAAAAGAAAGTTTACCGGCTACATTACCCTCCGAACCGGAACACGTCATGACGTTATGGCGGCAGGAATAGTAAGGCGGTGGTACCAATCTGGGTGAGTCGCTGCGAAACTTTACCACTTTGTCAGATGTCACGGTGTTAGTGACGGTAACCCTGTGCTCGCCTTT
>NJDC01003442.1:79732-106401 GCA_002245475.1 Calephelis virginiensis
AGAAAATAAAAATATCGTAAAACGGAACCATTCACAGCAGGAACAAAAGTTAGGTAATAATCTAATATTATAATTTATAAATATTTATAATTGAATATTATAATACTTTACGATTATTTAATATCTTATTTACTACTTCTTAAAAAGAACCGCTTTTAGTCAAAGTTGTGACGATTTATTTACAGTGTACAATACACATTGGATCAAAATATATGATTCAATAAAAGTAATTATTCTCGTTGCTGCAGTTTATCAATAATTTCAAAAGTTTTGTAACTTATTTAATGATAAACTAAACTTTGTGATTTTTATATTCAGGATTATTTTAGGTTCTTTAGGTTCTATTATTTTAGGTTCAAACAAATTTAGTAATATAATATACATCTTAAAACCTCGAGTCACTATGGTGGAATTACTTCGAAAAGAATAACCCATGTTTATGTATATTTGCAAGTATAGTATATTTCATACTGCTTAAGGTGTCCATGTAGTTATTTTTTCTATTTTTTTTGTATCTATAAACGATGTTTGCCGAGCTATAAAACCTATACTAATCACCTCAAATAATACATTGATTTAAATCTTAATACAACAGTTATAATATATTTCTTAAAATATTTTTTTAAATTTACAAAAAAAAAATCACTTTACACACACTACGTCAATAATCCCTGTCTAAGAGGTTTTGTTTTTTTTTCTTTAAACATTTGTGGGAAATACCAACAATAGGGCAAGTTTTAAATTAAAATTAAGGTTTTTTAATTGTGAATTTGTTGCCAAATTGTAAATTCGAATAAGTTATAAGACAAGTAACACATACATACATTAATAACATCAAAAATGTTATACAAAATTGTTCAACAGTAGCCATCGATAGTGAACGAATACCGATCGTAGACCGGTTCCGGCCTACCGTTCAATTACCGAGACGTAGTTATTAGGGTCACCGCATACTGCGCCTTACGTCCAACCATATCATGTTAGATAATCGCTGGCGAACGTGAACTCAGATAATTGTTGCTCCTGAATAAAATTAATTTGCAAAGTGAAAATATAGAAGTCTTTTTCCAAAGATATAAGTACTGGGTTTCTTCAAATAGAATAAACCAAATGCAATCAGCAAGAAGCGTTGGTTTGTTTGTCACTAGCACCGTTACCAAAACATGACGGTAATTTTGCGACTGGAATAGAATCGTCTGTAATGGTACTACCTTTAAATCTATACCTGCCACAAAGTCACAGATACAGTGGAGAAATATTTTGATGAAATTTTATATACATATTAGCTTCCGCCCGCGACTTCGTCTGTATGGAATTATTAGCGTGATGATATGGTTTATAGCTTTTCTCGATAATTGGGCTGTCTAACACTGAAATAATTTTTTAAATCGGAAAAGCAGTTCCTGGGATTAGCGCGTTCAAGCAAACAAACAAACAAAGTTTTCAGCTTTATACGAGTATTAGTTTGAATACGTAATATCATTAAATAAAGATCAGTGTTCAAATTACTTCTTTTTCATAAATTTATCCCCAACGTGTTAAAATGGGGAATGAAAGTTTGTATGATATATATACACTGGCTAAGTCGAGGGTTAACAGCTGCTACGTAATATCGCACCAATCCGATCGAGATGTCACAACGATTACTTATTTACAGTCACGGTGTTTGTGACAGATTAAATTATGAGCTGCTTAAAATCAACGCGGAACTTGAAAGAAAACTTCATTTGTCATTATTATGATTACTATCACAAAATAATTCTGCTATCTTCGAAAGTAAGGACACACCAGATAATAGGATTGCCTGATAGCCTTGCTGATTATATTGCAGGTATTAATAAAGCTTTCGCTAGGTATTATATTATTGCATAACAATATTGTCTGGAGTTTCGTGTGTTCATCGTTATCAATTTATTTAAAAGATATTTTGATTATTTTTATCTTATCCATCCTTTTCATATCAACATTTCTTTATTAAGGAGAAGGTTTCTCAATTCGACCGATTATATATTTTTAAACTGTACGTGCTGCGGAGAATATGATTAATTGACACATGATGATTTTTTATACCATAAGAAAGCAAGCAGACGGTTTTTCTGAATAAATTGAAAGCTTATAGACACCAAGTGACATACAATTTTAGTGATGTGTGACTTTAAAGTAGTTAAGGCGTCGGCGTCGTCGACTAAAACCCACTTTAATGATTGCACATAATACATATGATTTACAGACCGTTTCCGAAACGTTATTTTTTAATTTACGATTTATCTCTTTAACATAAGATACGAAAACCGATATCAGGGTTCAATTTAGACTTCTATACCGAACTCACGTTAAGTATATAAATTGGGATTAATAAATTAATATGGATATAAGTGTGTTAATATTTAAATCTACGCAGAACGTTGGGTAGAAAGTTATCAAAAATCTTATTTTGAAAAAAGTTGTATATGTTACGTAATTCAAAAAAATATCGACAAAGGCAAATTATATTTGTAAAATTAGATAGATCAAAATGATAAACAAATATAATTTGTTTTGTATTAATCCTTAAATTAATATGAAAGATTTTCTATACTTCTTATCGTCGGTGCTTGGTGGAATTCCATTTTTGAATTAATTTATTCACAACACTTGTACTTTCCATAACTTTTTTTTTATTTATATAGTTTCCAACCGGTTTCGCTATACAAGCAACATCAAGCAAAATATATTATGGAAAGTACAAGTGTTAAGTAAATAAGTAAAATTATTAACTAATAAGTAAAATTACTGGAAATTGTCGAATACATTGTTGAAATTGTATCGTTTACATTTTAATAATAGATTATATTTTTTGCTTACGCTTATAATAAACCTATTAATTCTTATCTTAAGCCAAGACACAATAAAATTTGCTGGATTGTGTTTATATACTTTTAAAATTAGATTTTTATAAAAATTTAACACGCGACTTCGCCTTATGTTTTGCAAGTCAACTAGCCTCATAGGTTTAAAGAAGAAAGTTGGTCATAAGACAACGACACACCTTTAATATCTACAGTATCTTTAGACCACGACTGTCTATTGCCATCGAAAGATTCGTGTGATATTTCTCTATCTTTGGGTATATTTTTTTTAACCTAAGTCGAATAATTCATGCTTTAGCAACAGGAGAAGGACCCCGAGTCATTTATTATTTAGTTAATAGGTACTATAGGAAACTAGATCCTGGTTCTGACTCCCAGACATATGGAACGATCTGAATTTAGGTTAGAATAATTATGAAAATAGTAAGAGTCCGTAGAATTCTTAGTTTGTATAAAAAGAGCGTATCGTGTCCGTGTCCACATGGGGCCGGATCCGCGAGGCAATCAATGTATAATTTTATAAGACATGAAGAAACACAAGCAGCTAATATTTCTGAGAAGAAATGTTCATTGCCTATATCTACCAAAGAAAGTAATAATGGGTTACTAAACTGACGCTAGGGTGACGAGGGGTCCAAACCGAAATACGACAGTGACGTTGGTAATGCAATTTTTGGCTTTGGTAATCCCAGGTGTAGCTTAAAAACTCACCATTACCATTTATTGGTGACTTACAACTATTTCTTACTGTTTCTTTGCCTTTGAATTTTAAATCAAAATGTCAACATTTGACATCTAAAAATACTCTATGACCTATGATATTTCAGATACTTCTTTAAATAAAGTATTCTTGCATGTAGGAAAAGGTTTTTCATCATTTCTCCACGTGGGTGGCGAGTGATTCCGACCACATACTGAGCATCTGACAAATGTTGGGCTCATCCATATTCATACACTCGTATTATGTTCATCTGGAATGTTTACTTCCGCTTCTTATTAATGTTAATCTTATTATCTATTTGTTTATTATTTTAGTCATAAAATATGTGGTTTTTGTACACTTAAATAAATCTTTATTATACACCAAATATGTACAAAGAAAAATTTTAGTATCTTGTATTACATTAAAAATATTTTTTCTCGGTGTTGTTCCAGGCCCTCTGGGTAGAGTAAACCATCTGCTGTCATGCCAGCTAGCTCGTAAAAGGCGAGCATAGGTGTAACTAACAAGGCCACTGGCGATAGAGTGCTGTGCAGCAACTTGGGATCCACCGCTTTACCTGATCCTGCCGCCACATGACAATGTCATGTTCCAGTCTAGAGAGTATGATAGCTAGTAAACTTACACAATTGGTCCAACACCCTGGCCATAGGACAGCAATGCACCAACAACGTCTTTGGTGTCCACAGTTTGCAATTATCTCTTATCACCAGGGGAGCCATGTCTTTTGCCATGAAAAAAACCTAAAAAAAAAATGACCACTTCCAGGCAACCTTGAATTTTGGAACCTTTGTGTACATGAAACATTATAATATAGTTATGATAGTGTATAATAATATAATTGTTAGTATATAATATGTATTCATTTATTTTTAAGTTTCCATTCACACGGACGAAACAGCGGAATACTATCTGTTATCATTTTAATGGGTTTCCGTAAATAAATAGCTAATTAAATTAAATATTTTTTATCACGATTCAAAACTTGTTAAGTAGTTCGTTTACTGTTAAATAAAATATTTTAAATCACTTAACCCTTGATTCATCGCTAAGCAATCACGAATAAAAACGATCGCCACTGGTATAAAAATACTACATTATTACTCTATTTACTAATCTTACTGTTTTAATAGGTATACGTGTCTGTTTATCTATAATATAAAAATGAATAGCTAAATGCGTTGGTAAGCGCATAACTTCCGAACTACTTAACCGATTTGGATAATTCTTTAATTATTGTGTTAGTTATTGTCAGAAGAAGGTTTTTATGGGAAAAACCGGAAAAGTTGCAGGGAAAATGGGAAAAATAATACTTTATTATTTCCCTTACTGAATAGGTCAAACGAAGTTCGCCGGGACAGCTAGTTTTTAATATAACCAACAAATGAAAAGTGACATTTATGATAAAACAGGTACGTATTTATTAAAATCTAACGTAGAACTTCCGATAAATACAAAAGTTTACTTCTTTCTCTATAATCTGAATATTTTAAAACTTCAACTGAAAGCTGGTTGTGTCTTGTGTTTCTGTATAGTAAGGTACCTGATGTGACAAGTTGGTTAATTACGTAGTAAAAAGATGTGCAGTAGTAGTAATTAAATTATGCGCTTCGGATATATTCGTCAAGCTTTGGAAATCCGAATGTATTTTAAAGATATCTATAGACTCGTTATTACATAATTAATCATTTCGCTTAAATTTAGATTAGGTCAGCCAATTTAAAAATAAAAGTATAAAAAGTGTAAAGCCGAAGCGCATAATTTAAATAGTACTACTGTACTTAGTTTTATTAACTCTGTGGTATTTTTGACCCGGTAGTGACGAACCTAGGGTTAAACATTATTAAATAGGAATCTTGTCAGATTCAAACAGGTTTGCTGACATAGAGACATAATCAGGAAGTTGTCCATATTTCAAGTTACTAAACTCGCTTAAATATTCTGATTTCTGATGATCTGAACTCAATTTTTTAATGTTACACCTGTACCGCCTTGTAACGTTTATCTGTGAAATGTATGAGGAAAAGGTGTTTGGTATTTATTTAAATATATGTGATTAACATTTAATAGGCATTTATGTGTATCTTTATGTATTTGATTTACATTATTACTTGTTAATCTTTGCAAACGCCGGGCAGGATTAAGCTCTAGGATTCCTAACAATTATGTATCTTTTTGTCGTGGATTATTATCCATTATACTTACACTATATAATCTTAATAAACTATAAAAAACGGCTAGTTTTGTACATGTCATAAACGTGCATGCCTATACGTACTTGCTTATAGAAAATTTACAGTAAATACTTCACCTGAGATGGTTATTTCACTTGCAACCCATCTGTTGAAAATCATTTAAATAAATTAATTAGTAAAACCATATTTGATCAAACCTAAAAATAAAAGTATTTCTTAATCATCTGTAGCTAAAAAAATGAAATTCCTTAAGGTTTTTTTATGATATTGGAAAGCAAATAAGCCTAAGCCAAACTTTCAGCTTTGCTCACAGTTTAAATTTTCCTTGTGTTGGTCCGGGCTCCTTTGCAGAATAGACCATCGGCCTTTCTGCCAGGCAGCTCATAGAAGGCGAGCATAGGCTTACCGTCACTAACACCGTGACATCTGACAAGGTGGTCGAGTTTCGCAGCGACTCACCCGGATTTACCAATCGGCGGTGGTGCCTACCGCCTTATCTATTCCTGACGCCACGTCATGACGTGTTCCGGTTTGGAGGGTAAGGTGGTAAACTTACTTTTGCTCGAGGCCTAACACCCAGCCTCAGGTTGGCAACGCACGATTACCACCTTTAGTATCTCTAGGCGACGTAATTTTCTTACCATCAGGAAATCCATCCGCTTGTTTGCCTTTCCAATATCATAAAAAAAGGAAACTTACGAAAACTAATTTAAACTGTTTATTATATCGAAATCTGGAAATTTTAAAGATACACAATTTTCCGTATACAATTGAAATTTTAAATAAGTTTAAGAAAGTTTCGGTTTCAGCCGAAACTGAGAGCAAATCAGATATTCGGTTTCGGTTTGGACTGAAATTTAATGAGCACTTCACTCGTACACATTCTTGAAGAATGATGTTTCTTGCCTGATTAATAGTACTGACTACAACACCCTTTAAATCGAATCGCGACACTACATACATACATATCTTCAAGCCAAGTGCCTGACGGAGTAGGCAGAAAGTATCGAGTGTCAAACCACACGGTCCTGACAAACCTGCCTTGCTTCCTACTCATTCATTGCCATTTTCATACAAACACACCGGTTTCGGTGACTCTTGAGACCATCCTCGGATAATATCGTGACGGTAGCAAGCTTTAAGTGCTGTAACATAAACTTAGTTGGTAAGCTTCTATTTTTTACAATCAAGAAAATCGTCCGCTTGTTTGCCTTCCTATATTACGACACTTCCCGATGTAACCTAATCTGTAGGATTATGTGCTCATTAATTCATTCCTAGCTGATCCGACAGTTGTCATATCTTAACTGTGAATATAGAATTCTTAAATTTTTTAATGTTCCGCCGAATTCACATTTTTTTATGAATCGCCTGACAATAACTAACAAAAAAAGAATGCGCGAAAATGTTCTAACCGTCTATCAAGGAAAATAGTGATTTATTTTTATTTGAATAGATTGAAGAGCACTTCGTGACAATATGTGGGATCGAGTAAAATGATGGACGCAGTTTTTTTAGTGATTTTGTGTACAAATTGAAAAAATATCAATTTTGTTGGATTTTTGTCTAATTTTGTTTTTTACTAGCAGACATTCTAGGGTTACGTCTCCTATCTTCTAGTTTCATCATCAGATTAGCTCAGTTGTACCAGCACTTGTTAATGTTTTAATTGTTAGGTCTTACATATCTTTAAACTGGACAGATCCCCATAAATTAAATCTAAGAACATCAAAATCTGTCCAGCTAAAGAACTACGTTGCCACACACACACGCACGTACGCAAACTAATAGCACACATTGTTTTCCATCAGGGGTTAAAAAACTCGTATATATAGTAATTACAAACTCTTTGTTTTAAACAAATACTTAGTTTACAACAAAGGTACAACTAAACCTCTCTATAAATAGTTTATATAAGAGATTGTTTGGTGATAGTTTAATTAAATGTTTAGAAAGTTTTCCACAAACCAAAATTTGGAAACGATCCGATATATTTTACTTAACTCACTAGTCTCAACTTTATATAAACTTTGACACTGCCTTTGCGAGAACTGTTATTGGATGAAACTCTTCAGTTATGAGATATTTAAATATGAAAACTATCTGTCGCTCGCGACTTGACACGTGTTTGTTAGCCAGCCAAGCCAGCTGCTTTTCAGACTTGCAAGTCTAGCAGCTAACCTACCATTCGGACCGGAATATGAATACTTATGGCGGCAGGAATATGTAAGGCGTGGATCCCTACCCGGGCAAGTTTGCGCATAGTACTCTACCAACAGTGGTCATGCTGGTAATGAGATATTTAACCTGTGCTTACCTCTTACTATCTGCCTGGCAGAGAGGCAGATGGTCTATTCTACACAGTGGACCTGGGCCAACACGGGAGCTCTTTTATGGAAATTTGTTGAATGATCGTTATAATAAGTCGCACGCGTAGGTGCTTCACAAGGTTATACGTTACATGCATGTCAAATTTCCAAGAAAAATGCCCAACCTAGAGTTAACATTACTAGGACTATTAATACCACATAGTAGATATATCTGTAAAATAAAGGTGACCCATTTTTCAGGGAAAGACCGAAAAAACTTATCTATTCCTTTGAGTTAAGATCTAAATAGTGTAAAGAAATAAATATAAAAGCAACTGCCTCGAATTCTCAAGATAACAACAATAGTTAAGATTAAATACAATTAACTCGAACATTACCAATGAAATATTGTTTCCAGTACAAACAAAATTAATTGATGTTTAAAACGATAGTGAATGAGCAGTAAGTCGGTATTTGCTATGAAATACGGTGGAAAATATTGGAAAAGACAGTTCAGTTATAAATTGACCTTACCGAAGTTTGTGATTCTACTGAGCTTAAAGAGGACCAATTTTAAGGGCAGTTTCAGGCTTCTGAGTCTCTATTTTGTAAGTGGTTACTTATTTATCATCTATTTTCATGTCCTGTACCAGGTATTTTATCTCCGCTCGCTGGGAATGTTCAGATGGCGATGCTTTCATGCGGACTCTGCGTTGCGGATTACCAAATCTGATATACTACTTGCCAGTCGTTCTTGGCTTTCCAAATGTATGTTTGCCGCGTGTTTATCACCAATGTCTTAATATCAGGAAATTGTTTACAGGACTTAATATCCTTTGCATCTTTGCAATTCAATATCATTCAAAAGTTTGACTAGATATAATATACATATTAAAATACGACTAGTTTTTATACTTCCTATGAATATATTAATATTACTTTCCCCAATATATTTTAAGTCAACCATATTCGTCGTATGAGAATCATTAGGACTATTACAACTCTATAATTTCTAGTAGCCTTGATGGTGAATCTAAGTTGACAACCGTTTATATCGCTATTTTATTTAACGACGCTCAGCGTAATGACTTCTAAGTTTCAGTTTTGGCCTATAATCAACAAAGGGGTCTGTCACCAACAGGGAGACATAATATACACATAATATTGACTATTACAATGAATTGAGCTGGTGTATGTATAAATTGAACTATTATGACTACCCTTGTTCTATCTGCCCCATCCCACAAATGTAAGACCAAGCGAATTGATAAATATCACCCTCACTAGGTTGTCGTGGCAAAAAGCTATTAAATTTCGGACAAAACTGCTTCACACTAAACAATGTTTGTCCTTTAAGTGTATCGTTATTTGGAATGTTCACGAATAATAGATAGTAAAAAGAATCCACTTTTGTAATTAAGTTTTGACTATGTTGAACACTGAGCAGTATATCCTTGTATATTTATTAGATTACCTTTGTATCATACCCCATTGACATGGTCCAAAAAATGTCGCGTAAACAAGAAAACCGGGGGCACTGTACACCTACAAGTGAATTTATCAGCACGTAAGACACCTGTAACGCCAACGGCAAATGATTATATCACGATAAAATATTTAGTTGGATTAGTCAGTTATTTATAAAAACTACAATCCAGTGTTACATATGTCGCTAGTTATTTGACAAAAAGATTTTATCTAAAGTATAACGTAGTTAAAACCGGCAACCCCTGATCATACTGCAATGTTTTTATGAAATCTATAAACATATGTATGACGCTACTACGTCCATAACACGGTAGTTTTTTCTCTTAATTGTATTAAGTTTTAATATTTAACAAGCCGATAAAAAAGTAATAAAAGTTAAGAGGTGCGCGACACCACACTTTTCAATACGAAACACAGACAGACAGAGAAACATGCGCACGCCGCACAGCTTTCAGCAAAAAAAGTCGTTACAACTTTTCGTAAGATTTTTTCCGCTTAGCCCCCTTTCACAACGCGCGACAAGGAATTCCAATGTCGTATTAATGCAAATATCAGTCATTTCCTTACACGCCAAGTTATACATCAGTCAGTTTAATGACTGTATAAAACTAACTGCAAAATCTATCGTGTGATGGATGTCTAAATAAGAAAGCCGCAACCAGCGTACACCGACAAGTAAATTTGTCACAATTAAATAGTTATAGTAATTTACTTGAATGCTGTAAACGATTATGTTTGTTAACTCTGTTATACAACCCATTTTCATATTTGAAAAGACAGTGAAGTATCTCAACACGAAACAAGCACAATGGCAATCAATCTAAAGATTTTAAGGATTAAAATCGATAAAAATCTTAAGTAGCACTGTTTTAATTCAATGTCACGTGGGTGTTAAAGAGAGCACCGGCGAGTATCTTTGAAATGTAAAAGCACTTTTTAAATCCAACCAAATTCCAGAAGTTAGCTCGCCCAGATACAAAAATAAACTTTTCATTTTATTATATTAGTACAGATTGCGTCCTTCATTTTATCTCTGGCTTTTATTTGGAAAAATATGTTGTGTTCTAGGCAATTTAAATTCATAATGGGACTATTATGTAAATCATGTATGATTCTCAGTTCCATGATACGTTTTATTTTAAATAATATATTTTTTATAGTGAACGAGAGAACGAGCTATCTGATTGTGAGCGGTCACTTTCTAATGTAAAATACTTTTATTTTATAAATAGGGATGTGATGATTACATAAATTAAATAAAATTTAGAATGATTGATTACTCCCGTAAACCGCTGAATCGCTTTTAGTGAAATTTGATACGGCTATAGCTAAAGATCAGAGTTCAAACACTCTTTCTCGGCTACTCCACTAAACTGATCTTTCATAAATTAGACCCTAAGAGGCTTCTAATAAAGGGTTCAAAGTTTGTATCGTCGTATATCGCTGTATGTTTTATTAACAAACATGTACTAAGGTGGGAGTACAGTTTAGTTGATATTATAGCATGTATCACAATGTAATAAAAACTATAATCCCAGGTTGAACCTTGGAGTACTTTACTCGATGTTGATAATAAGAGTACTAGTGCTTAATCATATGGCTGGAACTGTCAAGTGGTATATAATGAAATTATCAGATTTGGGTGTTTATTTATTTTATTAATACTGGTATCTATTTAAGTATTTCTACGCATTAGTAGGTAATATTGTCTAACACCCATAAACTAGCATAAAATTTGCTTATTTTTGGTTCGATCAATTTGTGTAATTTGTTTAGTGATATTTATCTTAATATATATAAATTACGTGTCACGTTGTTGGTCCGCGATGGACTCCTAAACTACTTAACCGATTTTAATCAAATTTGCACACCGTGTGCAGTTTAATCCAACTTGAAAGAAAGGATAGCTTACATCTCAATTTATAATCAAAAAAATTAACATCCGAGCGAAGCCGGAATAGGCAGCTAGTTTATTTATATTTTTCATCGATGGACTTATGTTAGGACATTTTTGATTACTAGGTACTATTTATTTATTTTTTAGCGTCTAGTTTTTTTTTTTGAATGACTAATTTGTTGCTAATCTTACGATTTTTTTACAACTTCACCGAACTTTGTGGGCCGAGCAGAGTGCTCAGCCCGAGACATCATTATTTAGATGGATTGGGCTGTTACCTACAACGCCAGCACCAAGGGCTGTCTCCCGAGAGAGCGTACCTCGACTTGGTGCTGCGTTCTGGTTACTGGGTGGACTTGGTGGAGGAGTATTTGTGGCTCGTCGCTCGGCGTTAGGCGCCGGGCGCAAGAGAGGTCTTCGTCGCCGAAACCGGCGGCGACGGTGCAGTGTTGTGTTAAGGTGATGTGAGATTGTCGTGTTCCGGTTTGGAGTTGGGAGAGTAGCGTTTGCCGCGGTTATTGGGTCCGGGGGATCCGATAACACGTGGCGAGGTCTTCTATGATCGGGGGAAAATAGTTTTGTTAAGTGTGTGTTAGTCCTAAAACAAATTTTGTCTTTCTTTGTTTGTTAAAAACACATTCTGTTTTACTAATAAACAAGTACTTACGAGGGAGTACAATAATGAAGATATTATAGTCTCTATTACATTCTAAATAAGACTATAATACTAGGTTAAAGCTTGGAGTCTTTTACTCTGTGTGTATCAAAAAGACGGACAAGTATTGTGTTTTTTTTACTGACAATGGAAGGAATGGAATGGAATGAAATTCACGCCGCCTAGAGACACCAAAGGTGGTAATGGTGCGTTGCCAACCTGAGGCCGGGATAACATCCTAGAGCAAAAGTAAGTTTATTAGCTACCTTACCCTCCGAACCGGAACACGTCAATGACAACCACTGACGTTATGGCGACTGGAATAGGTAAGGTGGTGGTACCAATCCGGACGAGTCGCTGCGAAACTCTACCACCTAGTAAAAAGAAACCACTATATACCACCTAGTGTAAATCTTGCCGTAGCTTTATCCGCTCTGTCATTAATGTACCGCTTTTAACATCGACCGTTTAATCGGCTAATAAACC
Organism: Calephelis virginiensis; assembly: GCA_002245475.1. Taxonomy (NCBI): domain Eukaryota; kingdom Metazoa; phylum Arthropoda; class Insecta; order Lepidoptera; family Riodinidae; genus Calephelis; species Calephelis virginiensis. Next base: position 92,333 of record NJDC01003442.1, read on the forward strand.
GCTAAGTACGAGTTTACCACAAATTACCTCCGAGGTTCCACTACAATGTCACTACACGTCATATTACAATGTTGATATTTTTCTCAGACATTGAAGATTTATCTCTATTACTCGCCACTTTATTTGCGCTGCGTTACATTACTCCTTTGTCGCTTCGAATAAAGATATTATTTAACAGATTTTGATAATTTTATCATTTCAATATTAATAATTTAATGAATTTTTATGAAATTAATAATTTAATTTAATGAATATTTATTCATTTCAATTTCAGAACTTTATTATTTACAAAGTGAAAAATATGAACACTAAACACTTTTACCGTCTCATTAACATCGACTAAAATCCTTCAAGGCTTAACCTGGTATTATAGTTTTTATTACACTATGAACAGATTATAATATTAACTTTATTCTTACTTTAGTCTATTTTTATTATTAAGATGGTAATGGATGGTATTACAAATATCCACGTAACAGTGCGACCAACTTATTGGTTTAGTTTCTGACTAAGAATTTTAACTATAAAATTGCGATAATAACAACAAAACAATAAATAAATAAAGTTATGGGAATTCCATTTTTGCCGCTCATACTTCAGAAACTGACGGATGAATGACGTTTCATGAAGAAACAATTTATTTCCGATTTAAACTTCTAAACATATAAGTTGGTTGCACTATAACAGTGACATGTATCTAAGGTACAAGGCGATAAAATTATAATATTTTCTCAGAGTAATTGAATGTTTTTTTTGTCTTGTTTTAAATCTTTTGTTAAATATCTATTTTCATGGTTAGTAACTAGCCATTAAGCATTTTTAAATGTAGGTTATGTGTGTTCGTTCAAGGAGATCCGGTATTTAAATTAAACAAATAATTTCATAAATATTATCAAATACTTATAGTCTACGAGTTGTTTATCCGCGTGTTCTTCGCGTAGAATTTAAAAAAATGTACCTTATAGTTAATCTCGGATCTGGAACTATACCTATACCTACACTTTAAATTTTATAAAAATCGTTCCAGCAGTTTAGCAGTTTAAACCTAACCCCAGACAGACTTTTACATTTGTAATATTGGTATAAATACAACTTGATAGTAGAATTGCCGTAAAAGTAAACAAGGATATAAGAGTTTTAACTAAGTAGAGATAATAGTTGCAAATCTAAACTAAACTTAACTAAAATCGTGAACAATATTCATATAATAATTAATAATAATAATTAATCTTGTTGAATATTTTAGATAGTCTTTAAAATTTTAGGTTTACTGGAACAAACCTCTTTTAGAGATAAGATCGCTTTTGTACGATATTACTTATTCGTATGTTATTGCTGTTTTATGTAAAATAAAATTAATGTATTAAAAAAAATCATGTTGATTTCGTAATTCTAAAACTTAAAACTATTGTCTTATTAGCCAATGATAGAACAGCAAACGTAATTAAAAAACTCAAATATGTTCACATTAATATCATAAATGTGAAAGTAGAAGCAGAAAGATCTGTCTGCCTCTCTCTTACTCTTTCACAGCTAAACCGCTGAACCGATTTGAATGAAATAGACAGGAAGGTACATATCTAACTTGTAATTTCTTAATAATCATAAACCAACCTGGAGAAAGACTAACAGGAAGAAATAAAAAGGACTAATTGCAGGATGACGATAATGGATATAAAATTATGTAGCGGAAATTGGAAGGCAGCGAACGTCAGGATCAGGCTTGTTACTTAAACAAAATTTTATAGTTCTAAAATTAATAGCTTTTAGAGGTTGCAATTTAACTGTTTTCTGTTTTCCCTGGACAAATTACGCAAAAATAATTATATGCTTGTATTATGGGTGTTAGTCAACGATACTAATACATAGAAATACTTAAATAGATACCTGAATAAATTTAATAAACCTAGACCCGGAAATGCAGACATCCAAATGTTCCACACAAAAGTCGGCCCCGGCGGGAATCGAACTCGGAATCGGTGTAATTAGGCGTGCACACCAGCCACTCGATCAACGAGGCGGTCAACACGGTTTGTACATAATGTTTCTTGTTAAATAAAAAAAAAATATTTCCAATTTTCTAATAAAAATAACATAGCCCGAGATTTGAAATGTGCCCGGTTGACGACACCTATCACATTGTGGGATTTATTGTCTTGGGCTAGTTGGGTGCTCTGGTTATGCCTCATCCTACCGTGGCGTAAAGATACTGTTACTTGTACTTGTACTTGTTTACTGTAATTCAGCTTCGGTCGTTAATAGATTTTGGATCAGGCGAACTTCGTAACACTTGACATTAACAGCTTCCAACAATTTGTATGAAAAATATAAAGTACTTATTACTTTTTTTAATTTTTCCTGGAATTTACGCTTCATATAAACCATCTCCTTATAATAACCAACACTACAACATTTTGTACAAACACTACAATTATATTGGTAACCGGATTCATATTTTATGTACATAGATTTTTAAAAACAGATGAACATTTTTAGGTGTTCCGTGATTAATTAATAATATATAAATTCGAACGTGCTAGTCATTTTACGTCATAAGGAACGCAGAAGGATCTTATGGTAAAACTTTTGTGTATGGATAGATCGTAGGCTCGAGGAAAAGCTAAAGAACTGATCTACTTATTACACAAGTAAAATTCGTAAAATGACATGTAGGTACTTGAAGTTTTAACTAACGCGCCTAGAAAGTAAACAAGAATTTAAAAAGTAAAATATATGAGTTTAGTTCTAGGAAATCTTCGAAACACAAATATCAAGTAATTTTGAATCTGAATTAGGTGCTAATTTTAATTAAAATATTTATTTATTAGTATATTTTTATTTATTCGTTCTAAGTATAGCTATAGTTAATTGTTTTGTACACGATGCCTTCCATTTTATTTTCACAGCTTATTTTTTTTTTTTGGGTTGGCTGGAAGAAATTTCTTTAGTTAGAGATAAGCTCGCCTTTTGTGCATTTTTAACTTCTCGTGTATTTTGTGTATTTTAGTTAGTGTGCAATAAAGTGTTAAATAAATAAGTAAATAAATAAAATATAATGTTAATAGGACACGAACATTCTTAAACTAGTTTTTAACCTTTAACACTAACAAAAAGATTTATTACTTAATATATCAATCAAATTACGAGTATCGAACTAATATGGTTAACCTAAGCCTGCCTCTGCCTGCCTGTCAGATATGGACTAATTACAAATAAAGACGATTAAGTATGCTTTTTTATGAGATAAACAATTTAGCTAAAAATACCGTTATTTGGCTAGGAAGTGCTGCAAGATACGATTTTAAACATTGGTTGAAATTGGTTGGGGGTGCAATTTTTTTTTTATAGAATTTTAAAATAATTTAAATTATATTTCAGGAAAATGTATTAAAGAGAGAGGTCAGAGATGCCAAAACTGGAAGAAGAGCACTATTTATATTAGACAACAATGTAAAGCGTCTTGAAAGTTAGTAAATTGGCTAATCTTCACGTAACACGACAGTAGCGAGTAATAACGTCAAGCAGTATCATACTGGGTTAGATGATTCGAAACCGAAACTCGCATCTTTAAAGCTGCTTATTAAGAAGCCAGTTGTTTAGTATTTTTCAAGATCTGGAACCAGCACTAGGTTTTGGGGTCTAGACTAAATTGTATTAGGCAGCACGATAAAAGATCTCAAAGATGAAGTTTATAATAGAAAAAATCTATGACTATCTAAACTATGAGAAAAATTTAAAGAGCAGTCCTGCCCTAGGCAAAAAAGAACAACTTTTATCTTCAGACAAAATTAAATTAATAGTGCTGAAGGTAGTCCAGACAGGGTTAAGTACTAATTGTTTATGATAATTACACAATACTGACGTTTGCGTCATCAAGGTATCCTTGAAGCTTATGTTGATAGCGATTTTTATGTTAATTACCAAGTTCGGTTGCAGTTACGTCTTTACGTTATATGTTTTGAAAATAAGCAAATTATATTGACATTTACATTGTAGCACGATGCTCGATGTGTAAATATAATATGACTTTTAATTATTCTTGTTAAGCTATCTGGCTTTTATTTTTTACATTCATACATACATACATATCTTTACGCCAAGTCCCGTAAGGGACTTGGCGTGAATGTATTTTATTTTTTAACTATTAAAAAATAACAAACTTAATAGTTAAAAATACGTTTAAATTAAAAGATTTATTAATTGGCCCACCTAGTGAAAAGATTTGGTAGTTAATTAATAAGGTAATTAAAAATATAGTTGAATTGAGAATTTCCTCTAGGTACAATTATTCGGTTAAAAATGATAAAACCTTTTTTCGGCTACAAAATTCAAATTTACTAAATCTGTGTAGAGCTAACATTTGATGTCCAGTGCCCACGTGAATCTTCAATTTGTGATAGACGTAGGCCAATGAGAAAAAAGAACTATTTCTGAGTAGGTATACCATGTCGTTGGAGCAATACCCGATTCTTTGTAGGAAAGCAGACAAAATAACAGGTATCCTTTACTTTTATCTAAATTTTCCAACATCGATTCGAAAACTATACAAACGAACAAAAATCTAAACAGACGTAACAATTAGTAAATTGAAACCTCGAAGGATTTGTCAAAAAAAAATAATTAAAAATTAAATCCATCTGCTTGTTTGTCTTTCTAATTTCTGTACATATAAAGCTGCCTTGTAATTGTATGTTACGTTGTATTTTGTTAGTTACCAAAGCATGTTTGTAAGAAGCAGGCAAGCTTATATTGTTGAAAAGGTTAAAATCCCAAGAGTATCGAAAACATTTGTATGGAAAAAAGCACATAGCGATTCTTATGGCGTGTGTATTTAAATCTAAAAATTTACTACAAGATCAGTAAGCGACCACTTATCAAGATGATATGTCGAAAGAAATCGAAGATTTATATTTTCCCGAATTTTAAAGTTAATTTAAAATCAATAGGTCTTTGCGTTTTGTTTTTTTTTTAAGTATGGCATAATAGTGGCAAATAAAATCGCTGAAGACAAAAAACGCTATGACATCGTAAAATCTAGTGCCAATGACCTTACCTAAGAAATAGGTAAGTGAACAGTGATGTAAAATAAGGAAAACGGTGGAATATAAATTTTATTAATAGGATGAATATTTATAGTATTTTATTACTTCAATTTATTATTTTTGGCGACTTATAGCAGAAGATCTGAACCTAAATCGACTTAGGTACACCGAGCTGTTAACAAAAAAAATTGTATATCAAAAATCTTATTGAAAATGGTTTGTCTAAAAAAGTCTTGGACAGAATTTTTTAATTACTTTTTGAAAATTGCTTTTTTCTTGTTATGTAGACTACAATACTATATTAACGTGTTCAAAATAAAAAAGGCCATACGTTGATTTTTTTCCTATTATCCAATCAAATAAATGCAACTGGGACCGACATCATAATTGTTTATAACTGACAACCCCGGTAAATAACAGGCAAATTAACTTCTGCACATTTTATACGTCTTACACGGTTAGGATAAAAAAAAATACTCAATATTAAGAAAAAAATATTTTTTAAAATTAAAAAAAATCTGTTTTGGATTTTTTTGACAACTCTTTTTCTAACATATTAAATTCTTCATTTACTACTTAATATGTTACATCCTATGATCAGTTCGGTGCAGATCGACTTAAGTTTGGATCTAATGGTCTAATTAGACAAATTAAATGTTTTTGGCATCCTCCACTCAGGTTCGTGACACAATGTGACATGAGTAAAAAAAAGGAATACTCATGTGACGATATCGTCGAGGTACATGCATATTGATGTATAAAGTAAAACTCAATCACTAGTCAGATATTGATGCAATGCCTATGAAATAATTTCGAAAAAAGAATGATGAAATCGCCTATGGAATTTTTTTTTCGTTTTACTGTGGTTAAATTTGTAATACAAAAATCAAAGTAAGAAAAAGGTAATAGGTAATTTTAAAACATCATTTTTTTTAGATTTTAGACAGAAAAGAAGATAAGCAACGGAGAGAAAATTTGTGACATCGACAAGAAAACGTTAAAAAAGTCATCCACGCATGTAGCTAGTACTTCAACTTTTCTACCACCCTGAAGCCGCTGTCTGCGTGCAAAAAGGCCCGAAGCTCGGTGATTCGCTTGAAAAAGCAATATTTGCCTGGATATGGTCATAATTGAATAGCCGATGAAGCGTGGGTATTTATCACCGTAGCTAGAATTACAATTGAATAAAAACTAAATTATTCATGTCTAGTTTTTAGTGCGTTATTACCGCCAAGTATTCAATTAAATACATCTTTAAATCGTATAAGTAACTAACATAAATTGGCTAAGTGCGATTCGGACGCGGCCTTTATTGATAAGTAAATTAATATAGTTTTTGTAATAGCAAGCATATTTTTTTTCTTTCCTTTTTCTTTGGCCTCGTTTTTTTTGGCCTTCACATTAGTATTTTACCATTAGTCAAGTAGAAATTTGCATCAAATTTTATATCAATTTTAATCGGTTATAATTAGTCATCAGTCAAGTCGTCAGTAAGTCATGTCAGGCTCTTGGGTAAAGCGATGTCCTCATTACTCAAGCTCATGTAATGAGATTTGGCGGCAACGAGGAAATACACGATACGCTAATTTCTTCATGATTATTTCATTTGTGCACTTTCACTGAACAAAATTGTACAAAATGCTACCAAAATTGACTAATTTCACTCAATATCAACACGAAATTCAATAATTATGAAAAAACTTCGACCACCTTTTCTCTCGATGGCGCCAAAAAACGCAAGCACAGATTAGAGATACGTCATGTCAGTAATAATTAACCGGATGTGACAAAATATCACTATAACTTTTCACTTGTAAAAAACCTATGGTTTGTCAGTATTATCGTTGGGGGCACATTTTGTCCTTTTGGAAGTGCCTATCTGTTTAACGATTGTCTGAGAAAGAATTTTCAAGTCATTTTCAAAAACGGTTTTGATTTTGCGTAAGTATTTTAGACTAATTAAGACTAGTATTTAAGAATGCTAGTAGAGAGACTAAATTTCAGCGTTCACAAACTTCCGTTACATATTACTATGTACATTTTGGCCGCATTTAGGTAAATTTTTGGCGGGAAAATATTTTTTCCTACGATCGAGTAATATAAATAATCATATATATCATATACATCATAATGAATAGACGCTCCCAATTCAGATTAGTTGGATGAGTTTTAAGAATTGACAGTCGCTCTGTTGGTCAATCTGATATGTTCTTGTACAAAAAATCGATGTTTATAATGTCTAGATAACCGTAGGGATGTGACGTCTCCTTCGCGCACTGGTAACAATCTAATTAAGTAAATTAGTAAATGTCAGTAACATTATTAGCAGTTACATTAGTTGTAAGAGTCCAGCAATGCCACAGCTTTCCCTATTCTTACCACTACAACACAAGATATGGCATTTTCGTGTGTCGGTTTGAAAGTGAAGTTAGCAAATACCTATATTAAGCTAGCAACATACCAATACTGTCTATGTAGAAGTATGTATCTTATCAGAAAATCTGTTTACTTCTTTCTTTATAGTGATCAACTTATTATTAGACGAGAAACGCTGTTCTAAATAAATGGCTCCATCTGTTTAAAATTTATGATACTATAAACAAACAGACAAAAAAACTAGGTGGTAGAGTTTCGCAGTGAATCGCCCGGATTGGTACCACCGCCTCATCTATTCCTGCCGCCATAACGTCAGCACTTGCCGTTGATGTGTTCCGGTTCGGAGGATAAGGTATCCGGTACATTTACTTTTGCTAGAGGCCTAACATCCCGGCCTCAGCTTGCAACACACCATTACCTTTGGTGTCTCTAGGCGGCGTGAAAAAAAAACGTATAACACACTTGTTTTAGTGTCGAGGTTTAATGAAAAGGATTATCGCAAATTTTCAGGTTATCCCCAAAATTACGACCACGCAAAAATATTTACAACAAAGTTTAAAAAAATATTAGCAAGAAGTTAAGTTTGACTACTAGTTTATGTACAGTCATAAACACTGTCAGTTTGTTAACCTTGACTTTAACTACACAACAATTCGCTTCCCGTTCAACTTCGGATCCTACTTTATGATTTTAAGACTTTATTACACGAGGTTCTTCGTTTTTTTTTATAAAAACTAATTATTAATAATTGCAAGTAATTATGAAATGCACATTGTTTTTCATTCTCAGAAAATATTTATTTCACTTATTACATGCAAATGAGTATACGTTTTTTATTTTATTGTATAAATAGTTAATAAGTTTACAATCTTTTTATACGTTTTATATCTCATTGTACCAAATTCATACAAATTATTATTAACTAACCGTATTTTTATAATCTTCAAACCCATTTTGAACTAGAAGTTGTTGATTTACTTTTAAATATTTTAATTATTTTTAACTATACGTTATTTTTAATGTGTTTCAATTTTCTTTGTATTTCGTTCACAATAAACAGTTATCATACTAATATTGTAAATGCGAAAGTTTATATGTTTGTTAGTCCTTGACGCGAAAAGTGCTGGACCAATTTTTATGAAATTTGGCACACCATATAGAGGGTAACTTGGATTAACTAGTTTTTATCTCAAGAAAACGTTCCTATGGGACCATTAACCATACGAACAACAGTTAGTTGTATTATGTTTTATATATTATGCACTGTTAATTGCATTTGCAATTTGAAATGAAATAAGTTAGGAATACATTATTCAAATTTTAAATACATTATTTAACTCTTTTGATACATTATTGTGGTATTTTTAAAAGTATCTTCACGGCCATATCCACGAAGGGGTAGGCAGAGGCACAACCAGGGCACCCACGACTAGCCGAAGACACTAAGTCCCACAATGTGATATTCCAATCCCAACCAACTTTTTTTTATTAGAAAATTGGAAAAATCCAATTTTCTTTTTGTTGGCCGACCCGGGATTCGAACCCGGGACCTCATGAAGTCAAGTCCAACACCCGGACCGCTAGACCACAGAGGCGATTATGTAATTACTTATAAAAATAACTAACACATATTGTATATTTCCAATAACCGCGATGTCCTACTCTTAATCAAGAAGAATATTTTACTAAAATTAAGAGCGGTTAAGGATAATAATTTCATAGAAATTATCAAATAAATTCGTTACACCGCGACCGTCTCGTTGGTCGAGGGGTTAGCGCATACGCTTAACGCCACCAACAATCAGGCTCGACTCCCAAAAGGGGCAGGCATTTGTCCGGTTAGCACATATATCCGCATTTCTGGGTCTTTGTATATTTACTAAATTTATTCTACACAAGCACATAAACTGCTTACTTTAGGGATAGTTTCAAATTGTGTAATTGGTCCAACCATGTTTATTATTAAAAGCAGATATACAATGCGTTTGTGGATGTATGTAGGTACCCGGGGAAACCAAGGATGACATTCCACGATCAGGTCACTCCAATATTATCCGAGTGTAATGTCAAGATTCAAGAATCTCCGAAACCGGCGTGTTTGTATGAAAAGGGTAATGGATTTGACGGAAGTCAGACAGGTTTGTCAGGACCGTGAGGTATGGCACTCGATACTCTTTGCCTACCCCGTAAGGAACTTGGCGTGAAAATAGGTATGTATGTTCGTTATTTGTGGTTTTGTTTTATATTTTTATAATATTTATTAAGTAGCTTTCTCTTTTAGAATCTTTAGACTTTTGAGGAAAAATTACCTCAAATTGACTTTACCATACCTACTACTTTTATGCACATCCATTTTTAATTGTAAAACAGTAATACCAACTCACCAAACTTCGAAATACATAAAAACTATGAAGTTCATTTGTAAAAATAATTAATAATTAATTCAAACAATTTCAAAACTGGACATGAGAAAAGCCTATTGTTTTTATTTATACTTATGTTTTAACACAACCTACTTATACAATAGGCAAGCTTAATGTAAACAAAGTCTTTAGTTCTGACAAAAGAACCATATCTGATAACCCAAGTAATGAGTACTAATGAGTTTTAAAATTCTTAAAAACCACTAGGATCATAATAAAAATATCATAACTTATCTGAAAAAGAACCATAAAACTCGCTCGGTTATTGGCATAGTAATCGCAAAGTCGAATTAATAACCTCCTTTTTGTTGTAGTTAGTTAAAAATAACGCATAATGAATTAGGATCTAAACTTTGTGATACTCGTAAATAGAGAACCAAGTTGATTTGTTTACAAAGGAACCAGTTCAGCGGTGATGTATTTCTCCGTCACTTTTTATGGAAACTCATGTAAATTTTTTGCATCCTCGATTCGAAGAGTCAAAGATCGTATTCCCGGGGTCAACGTTCGCGGATTGAAGAGACATGGCACCGTTCGGGTTTTTCTATGATAGTTTTTTGTTGGTTTGGCGAACATTACCCTCTTTACTTGGATTGCTTCCATCACTTTTTTAGCTTTTGACAGGTAATTTTGTACAATTCATTTAAAAGTATTGTAGTTACAAGAGAATCCGACTATTGTTATTGTGTATGGTTATCGTATATTATTACTGTTACTTATAATTATCAGTTAGTTAAAAGGAAAGTTATTATTTTAAATATTTTTAAGCAAAGACACAGTTGTACTGTTTTACGTATCACTTATAATTTATTACTTTTAAATAGCCTACTGGTTTCGCTTATACAGCACCATTAGAGCTAAAATTTAAACTACTAATTTAATTAATTAGTAATAATTAATTAGTGGAGGCAATTGACATGTTTTTAAATATTATTTAAATGGTACTATATTCACCATTTGGAGGTGAAAGAATCTAGAGCTGGCAACTCCGTTGTATAACGTATTACAGTTTTTTGTATCTACCCATTATAAATCAATTTATATTTACACATCAAAAATGTTGTTTGGTACTTAGTTTAAGTTTTAGCCCTGATGATGCTGTATAAGGGAAACCGGTAGGCTATTTAAAAGTAATAAATTATAAGTGATACGTAAAACAGTACAAGTGTTCCTTTGTTTAAAAATACGAATATTTGGAAGTTTTACCAAGCGCCGACGATGGAAAATATCAAATATTATTTTTAACTACTATTTGAAATTTCAAAGTTCTTTTTTTACGATATTGGAAGGCAAAGAAGTAGACAGATTTCCTGATGGTAAGAAATTCACACCGCCTAGAGACACCAAAGGAGGTAATGGTGCGTTGCCAACCTAAGTCCCGAATGTTAGACCAAGAGTAAAAGTAAGTTAACCGACTACTTTATCCTCCGAATCGGAACACGTCAACGGTAAACACTGACGTTATGAGGGCAGGAATAGGTAAAGCGGTGAGTTGCTACGTAACTCTACCATGCAATAAACTTGTATTTTCTTTTTCATTTATACACCTTTCACATTGTGAAACTATGTGTCTTCGGCTAATCGTGGATGCCATGGTTGTACTCTGCCTAAATCTTCGGAAATATGAGTGTGAAGATACTTATTTCAAGAAGTGACATCGTGAATATTAATTTTAGTAGGAAGTAAATCAACATGGACTTCTGTACAGCAATGAAACCAAATTCCGGATTGGCAAGGTTATTTCAGTCTATTTATAAACTAGTCGCATATTCAAGCTGATAACATAAATCGGCAAGAATCGTAAAACAATACGAATCATCCGTTCGAGGAAAACGGTAATAAAAGTCGTTCGTTTAAGCGAAACGCACGTATATAATAATGTAGGTATAGGTACTTAAAATATAGTCAGAGGCGGCCTTAGTTTGGAGTCTCTATGAAGGACGACATGCTGCACCAACCAATGCGGATTTGCATAACTAAAATTATTTTAAATAGCGATAACACACACCATTTAGTGGAGGGTGCTTTGCAGCGGTAGGGATCACTGCTATCATAATGACTTTAATCATGGCTCGGTCCTGAATTTAAAGTAGCCGGTAGATTTGCTCAATAGACTTAACATCCGACCCATTGGAAAGCGACACACCTATAACATCTTTGGTGTCTATAGGCCACGATTTTCTCTTACTATCATGAGTTACGTGATCGTTCGCTGCAAAAATGTCTTATTTATATGGGTGTGTATATTTAGGATATATGCTAGAGTAGTGATAAACTATGCATTATTTCAGTGTCGACAAAGCTAGGATGTAAAAATAAATTTAATTAGATGATATGATCTAAATCCTTAGTAATCAACTTATAACCTTGTAATGAATGTTAAGCAACGATTGTAATACATAGAAATGCATAAGACTAAATAAATATACAAAAAATACAAATATAACTCACACTCATACATACAAACTTCTATGGTCATCACACAAACGCTTGCCCCAGTCGAAGATCGAACCCTATCACCTAGTGTTATTGAGCTGTCAATAGATAAATCCAATACGAGTTGGCGACGATCGTTGATAATAGAAAGCATTAACTTGATAAAATTGTTATCACTTTTCGTTTAAAATCAAATGCGTAAATAAAGTACCTACGTGATGGTCGAAGGCGGCATTAGTTTGGAGTCTCGATTTATATGACTTGCATTATTATAACAGATGTTAATACCCTCTCACACACTTAATATCGAAGTAAATATTTAAATTCTCATGTTTTATCAATTTTATTGAATATCATTTTAATTACAATAGATATTTATCCATAGTTTAAAGATTTAACCATTACAAGTTAGCCAAAGGCGGCATTAGTTTGGAATTTAGGATTGCGATTCGCGTACAAATGCATTAACTTCAAATAAAAGTTTTGAATAACCATTAACATTGTCCCAGCTTGTGAAGAATATATTTAAAGTGCAAGCTGAGCTCTTGTACTATTAAAAAATATGTGACTAAGTATAGGTAGGTTTTCATTATATTTAAGCAAATAAACATATCATATATTTATAGTTGTTCTTAACTGGAAACTTCGAAAAGTTTATACCGAAATAAGTTTTAGTAGCTGTCGGAACATACATATTATCTCATAAATAATATAACCGAATAAAGAACTCAAACTCATAATTATATCAGCGCGTTGGGCGCCGGACTGGCTAAACACTAACAGTTCAATATATACCAGCCGAAGGCGGCCTTAATTTGGAGTTTTTTTTTATGACATTGGAAGGCAAACAAGCAGACGGATTTCCTGATGTTAAGAAATTCACGCCGCCTAGAGACACCAGAGGTGGGAATGGTGCGTTGCCAACCTGAGGCCGGGATGTTAGGCTTCGAGCAAAAGTAAGTTTACCTTACCCTCCGAACCGCAACACGTCATGACGTTATGGCGGCAGGAATAGGTAAGGCGGTGGTACCAATCTGGGCGAGTCGCTGCTAAACTCTACCACCTAGTAAGAGTTAAAATAGCGATAGAAATATGCGCATTACTTCAGCTTTACGTGAATCAATTCGCCGACTTAGATAATTACCTGAACTAATCTTACGATAAGATAGGCTGCTTGTGTAACCTTTCTTTTACATTTCTGTATAATAAAAAAGTATAACAATTTCATGAAATTTATCATATATTTACTAAGCTATATATGTAATAAACTAAACAGTAGTATGTAGCGTATCTAATACTATTGCTACTCATTGCTGCAACTTAACAAATGTTGATGAAACACGTCATGTTTCTACTTGATATATAGCTTTACTAGCTGTTACCCGCGACTTCGCCCGCGATAAATTGAGATGTAAGCTATTCTATCTTTCAAGTTAGGTCAAACTGCACACGGTGTGTAAATTTCATTGAAATCGATTAAGTAGTTTAGGAGTCCATTGAGGACAAACATTGTGACACGAGATTTATATTATTAGATTATACATTTGTTTAACAAAACGCTTTTTTGCCAGATATTTAATAAAATCGCAACATTCATCCTCTACTGACGATTCGCTGTTAGCGGATTCAATTCCTATTTGACGTGAAATTTTCCAATCTTGATATTTATATATTAATAATGTTATCTTACGGCCAATGTTAATAATGTATCTCTAAAGATGGATTTCAAGCAATCTAGATAGCTGCGTATCCACCGGCCTATCCTATACCTAATTGCCATATTTATCCTGTC
>NJDC01003442.1:107048-139623 GCA_002245475.1 Calephelis virginiensis
ATGTAACAAACTAAACAGTAGTATGTAGCGTATCTAATACTATTGCTACTCATTGCTGCAACTTAACAAATGTTGATGAAACACGTCATGTTTCTACTTGATATATAGCTTTACTAGCTGTTACCCGCGACTTCGCCCGCGATAAATTGAGATGTAAGCTATCCTATCTTTCAAGTTAGGTCAAACTGCACACGGTGTGTAAATTTCAATGAAATCGATTAAGTAGTTTAGGAGTCCATTGAGGACAAACATTGTGACACGAGATTTATATATATTAGATTATACATTTGTTTAGCAAAACGCTTTTTTGCCAGATATTTAATAAAATCGGAACATTCATCCTCTACTGACGATACGCTGTTAGCGGATTCAATTCCTATTTGACGTGAAATTTTCCAATCTTGATATTTATATATTAATAATGTTATCTTACGGCCAATGTTAATAATGTATCTCTTAAGATGGATTTCAAGCAATCTAGATAGCTGCGTATCCACCGGCCTATCCTATACCTAATTGCCATATTTATCCTGTCCACAGATATGTTATTGGCAAGCGATAACATAAAAATGGATCAAAATATCAATCTTGCACAGTTAGTTTTGGATTAGGATTTATTACTAATATTGGCCATTAATATTTAATTAATAAATAAACCAAAAGGATGACAATAATAAAACACAATTTAAAATCTAAAAGACATACAAATAAAAGGTAAAGAAGTAAGATGTTGTTTAGTTTCTGAGATCTATCAAAAGTTTTTGAGATCGGCTTGTTTGTAAGAAAGAGTTACGAAAGAGATTAATTTCCACATAATTGTACTCAATATATCTTCAAACTAGCGGCGGTCTTTATAATGACTTATGATCAATTAACACAGATAAAACCTAAAGTAGGCCGACATAAAAGAAAGTTTGTAACACCGACTTTCGAAATACAAATGAATTTAAACAAATTGACAGTTTCCAAGTTGCCAGAAGCAAGCGGTTTGGGAATCTATAAATATCTATACGCTCAATATGTAAAACATCGCAAGTGAAACCGATTTAAGGTTCGTAGTTTGAACCTAATAAATGGCTTTATAAAGTGTTTAAATTGGTTTAAACAGCGAATTATATCGTATGCATACATAAAGAATATACATTGTAAAAGACAATTTTTATCAAAATTAGTCAAAGCTGCACCAAATAAATACTAATTTGTTTTATTTATTCCAAATCTATTACGCGTTATGGCTAGGTTCTTAGTTATAAGTAGGTATTGCAGAGTGTGATTTTTTCACGCCCATATCCCCGAAGAGGTAAGCAGAGGTACAACCAAGGCACCCACGACTAGCCAAAGACACTAAGTCCCACAATGTGATAGGTGGCAAGCCTATCGCCAACCGGGCACATTTCCGACCGACCCGGGATTCGTACCCGGGACCTGTTGCAGTCAAGTCCAACACCCGGACCGCTAGACCACAGAGGCGATTTTTTTTAATTCCAAATCTATTACGCGTTATGGCTAGGTACTTAGTTATAAGTAGGTATTGCAAAGTGTGATTTTTGTTTTTCGTTTTATATAAACAGTCAGACCTTATATCTGCAAAATTCATGAAACCAACTTTATAGTTTCTTCCTATGTTCCAGAAGTACTACACATACGCTTAGAGCTTTTACAATGTATAACTCATATAGCTATATATGTATAGCCTTTAACCAATAACTAAAGTTTAATCAAATCCCCGAATCTCGCGATATCCTTGTACTATTTGTGCATGATTCTGGATACGAACTGTATCACGTTTTACGTATTCTATTTAATAAGGCTATAATTTGAAACTAACAAAGCGAAGAAATCTTTTACAAAAACCAAATCGAGAAGTTACAGAGTAATGGAAAACAATGTAAGTAAAACGGATGGACGCCTAATTTCACACGGTAAATATACAACAATCGTATACTGGTGTAATTTAAAATGGCCGCCGTATATAAATAAAACGCGAGGTTGTGGGCACCCCTATGACCTTGAACATCGAGGGTTGGCCCCCTTTGTATAACCATAGACACCAAACCATAGTTTACTTGTGTTGTGACGCCGTTAAGTGACGATAGATAAGTGGTGTGAAATTGCGATATAAACGAATTCGCTGGTGATTAATTCGGTTTTCGATTTATTAACTTTTTAATCACGATTGTGTGATTATTGTTTAACTTGCTGTGATGATTCAGACTATTAATAGAGCAATTTATGAATTTGAATTAGTGAAGATTTATTGATTAAAACGTTTTTATATATTTACACAGTTTTTATACTTCGGTCCGTTTAAATAGACCAATGTAACGTGGCGAAACCGAGTTATCAAACTTATTATATAGATATAAACTTCTTTTTTTAATTGAAAGGCCTAATCGCCAATGGGTTGTCAACCCACTAGAGGTAACATAGCAGCCTCAGGTTATAAAACGTTTCTTTACGAACTTTGATATCTCTAGGCAACGTGGTTTTTACTACAATTGAAGAATCCATGTGTCTGTTTGCCTTCTAAAAACATTAATAGAAATTGGGTTTCGTTGACATTATTTCGTCTCCTCTATCTTCATCATATAAAATATTTTACCCTAACTGGCACTAGCCGCGAGCCAAGTGATAAAGATGAATGTTTCATTTACTTTCTTACTTTATTAAATTACTTTCATACGTCTAAATTCCTAATATTATAAATGCGACTGTGTCAATATTTGTAGTTACGTACTACGTAATGAATGAATGAATGAATTATCATAGTTATAGTACACAAAAGGCGATCTTATCGTCAAACAAAGCGATCTATACCAGACAACCTTTTTGTCTGACTATATAAACAAACTTAACGCCAAAAAGGTTGTAAATATAAAAACTTATAGAAGGATAATAATGGGTAGGACGAAAACCTTATAGAAGGCGGTATTCTGCTATTTTAACGAGTTCCAGAGAAAAACTAAGTATCAGACAAAACCGCGGGTAGCAGCTAGTTAATTAACAATATTACTCTACGCTAAAGACAACATAAATTTACAAAAATCTCTGCCCAGTTTCCTGATTCAAAGTGAGGTGGCAAAATTAACGTGGGATCACAATCTGGAAAACCTCTAGGGAATTGTTCGGATTCAGTTTATTCGTGGAAGTTCCGAAAGAAAAAGAAAATAGTGGCAATATCGCGGCATTTTCCAGACATTTTCTAGAGTCCTTAGCACTTGTTCCTTTTATGGAGCTACAGTAAAATTAATCAAACATTTCTGTTTCTTTTTTCGAAATTTAATTTATTAATGAAAACCTAAAAAAGGACACACATTCATATCTTCACGGCTAATCGGTTATGCAATGCGGATAGTACCTAGCTGCCAACCTTAATATATTAAACAACATAGGTATGTTGACATACCACCATTAAATCAAAAACTGGCATTTGTGTATGAAAATAGTAATTAATGTTCGATACGAGTTCCAAAAATTGTATGGTGACGGCCAAGGACCGAAGAAGGTAATTGTTATACAAGTAATGTAGGAAATAGTAGATTTTCTCTATAATATAACGAATTGACTATTCCAAAGTAAGAAAATTGCAAAAGGTATAATATTGTAATATTTTACGGCAATCAGCTTTTAAAGTTAAAATGTATTTAATTGTTAACTTAGGCGAATTAAAATTGAAGTCGGTTTAAAAGTAAGTAAGAAAACAAGTATCTTCTCGCCCATATCCCCGAAGGGATAGGCAGAGGCACAACCAGGGCCCCACGACTAGCCGAAGACACTAAGTCCCACAATGTGATATGTGGCCTATCGCCAACCGGGCACATATCAAATCCCAGGCAACGTTAATAAGTATGTTTAATGTTTAACTTCATAAGTTTTAACATGTTACATTAAAATTCTACATAAATATGTGGATTGAAGGTGAATTATGTTGTACCGAGAGGTACAATATTTAATTAGCAAATTAAATTATATTTAGCACGTTAAATAAAATGCTTAAATTATATTAATCGTGTCACATTAATTAAATTACAATTTCTTAATCAAATGAATGGTTAATGGATTTGATAATTGAAGCAATTAGTTCCTGCGATAACTTAGTGTCGATTTAGTTACTATAAATATTAAATATTTATGAATAATGGTAGTTGGTACCTAAAAGCATTTTAATTATTTCAACTTTAAATAACCTATTTTCGTTACAGTGATAATAGAGTAATTATATAATTAAAGTATATAATAGAGTAATTTTGTTTGTTAATTTAGACAATACAAATTAATTGATGAATGCGGGTGTTTTTTTTAAGTCCATACTTAAACAAAAAATAACGGGTTGCACTCCGGGAGTGCCGGCAGAAGTGAAAACTTGAATATTAACGTTGTGCATTTTTGATATTTTGGAATGGTTAGGGAATAATTTTGCACGAATTGCTTTAATTATCAGTATGAAAGTATCATTTATGTGGTAGAATACAATATTCATTTGTTGCGCTATCGTACACAAATATGACAACACGAACATTCGCGCAAGCACCCTGCGCCGTCTAAACGAAACTACAGGCGCAGGCATACATTTTCGCCACGCCGTAGAACTTCCTTTCCTACGCCACGCCCTGGCTGTTTATTCTCCATCCGTCTTTCGAATTTTCGATCAGGTCACGTGTCCTGACGCGAGTTTGGAAGTTTTTACCCATTCCAAAAAAGTGCGCAACGCCGCTGAAGAAGTTTTCAAAAATAAATAAAACAGAGATCAAGAGGTCTTCTACTTTTTGTAAGTTAAAAGACCATCGCCTTACCTAATTGAGTCGCGCTACAATATTTATATTTCTAGCAGGAAAATACTTTTTTAATTGTGTTTTTATAAATAAATACTTTTGATGTTTACGTGGATTCATGATTTTGAAATATTTTTGATAATACTGACTTACTTTTCGGATTTCGTACTTCAACTTCGTTTAGGTACAATACCTAATAAGGTTCATTTTGAATCTAGCATTCAAAACACAAAACGATATACAAAAGTTATTTTTATATTTTATTTGAATACTGAATTAATATTTAAGCTAACGGTTATTAAGATAATCAAGCGCAATGAAACTGCAAAAACCGACTCCCAACTATTTCTTCGGGTCGTCGAAATTTAATGATTCTTTTTTGGAAATCCCGATAAAAAATTAATAACATCCTACTAATAGTTTTTGAGTTACACTCAAGTGAAAAAATTTTAAACTAAGTAATAAGTGTAACTCGAAAACCACTAATCGGATCATGATAAAACTAATGTGGGAGCAGCTCGAAATTATGACCCATCTTTCTAAGAAAGAATCATCAAAATCGGTTGGCTATAGGCCGAGTAATTGCATAAAAAAGATACAAAAATATGCAGTCGAATTGAGAAAAAAGAATACACATTTTTATCTTCACGCCAAACCCATTATACCTACTATGCAGATAGTACCTAGCTGCCAACCATAGGTTATTAATCAACTTAGGTATTTTGACATACCACTATTAAATCCAAAACTGACCTTTGTGTATGAAAGTAGTAATTAATGTGTCGATAAGGGTTCCAAAAGTCATTGTCCATTCCAGGGACAAAAGAACGTAATTGTTATAATTCAGGAAATAGTAAATGGAGAACATTTACTATTTCCTTTTTTGGAGTCGGTTAAAATTACAAGTTTCAACTACACATTACAGTCACAAATTTGTGCTCAGAATACAATTTTAGATAGAACGATCACAAACGTTTATGTTTAAATGTAAATTAAAACATCTGGAATCTATAGAATTAGTTTCTCCCAGGCACAAGCACGATACCTAATAAAACTAACCATATAAGCGTAACAACGGAACGCAGTCAAGTGTTTATTTAGAGCGTATATAATTTAAAACACGTGAATGTACGAGATATATCTGTTTAGAATTTAGTGATTACTGTTCGTAAATGTGCCTTTGCGATGAGATTCCGAAGTCGCAATACGTTCTTTATCGAATTATTAATAACCTACTATGTGTACTCGATCGAAATTCGAGAAAATTTTGAAGTAGAAATTTAAATCGACATCGGATACTGCTTTTCTGTGATAATCATGCAATAACTTTGAACCAATTGCAGATATTGTCTTCATGCCTTACATGGACCCAAAGCCCGATCTAGAGAGGGGCAAACCGGACAATTGCCCGGGGTGGCAAAAACAAGGGGCAGCGAAATTAAGCATTTCTATAAGTTAAAGTAACAGTTTTCCAATTAATTTTTGAATTTATATCTTAAAACGAAACTTAACTTTGTTTCATTAATATCGACAGGGAATGTGTCTTTTTATAGGTTAAAATTGTACTACCATGGAATGAAGTATAGGTAAAAAAGGCGGCAAATATTATAAGATTTAACTTCGAATTTGAATTAAATTTCACATTATTGAAATCTAAAGAATGCAAATAATTAAATCCCAAAATTAACAGGGCAAAGTAATATTTTTCTTTTCATAATATCTAAGCTGTCACACAAATTTTAATGTGTTTTTCGACTTCGAAAAAAGGAGGAGGTTATAATTATTTCGTCTCCTATTTTTTTGTATATTCAATTTCTCTTCAAGTGCACTTTCGAAGCAGTCCCATCAACATCGGTTTTTTTGCAGTTTACTGATCATAAAATATTGAATTTATATAATAAGCTTACAACTGTTGCAAGTGATATTTACAAGCTTATAAAAAAATTGAGTCAAAATAAATAAATTAAAAAATAAGATTCTGGTAAAAACTGAATTTACTGGAAATTCTGACACCCTTACTCTTCAGACCGGAACACCAAGCAAGAAAATACTAGAATATTTTATCAGTAATTTCGTAATTGACGATAAAAGTACATAATACGGTAGACATAAAATTATGCAAAAACATCAATTAAAACTTTTTTGTAGTAATACGCAATTGTACGGATAATTTACGTAATCTCACTTATCAGAAGGAATATAAAACAAGCGCGTTCCAAGGTTGTTGTAAATATAAAAATATAGCTTATACTTGTAAACCGAGTAATTATGAATTTTAAAGTTTGCACTTACTAATTTTATGCATATTAAATTTCATTAATTTGTGTATAAATTATATTTGGGAGTTTTATTACATTCATTCTTAATTATAACACTTTTTAGGATGTTTTTAATCCTTCATTTTAACTGAAGGATTTGCCTACTTGATTTTATGTTTTGTAGACACAATTATACGTAAGTAACAACAGATACAACTTTTTAATTAGATAAAACTCAATTCTTCAGTCAATTTAAACAATCTTACTTATTGATAGAGATAAAAAAAACCACAATGGTTCAATGCTACTGCAATGATCCGACTATAACTCATACTTATTTAAACGTAACACATTCATGATTTTTAAATTTAGCACTTACTGATTTATGCGTAGTATATTTCATTATACGGTACTACTTATTAATTGTAATTTATGTAGTTACCTATTCGTTACACTTTTTAGGTACTTAATATACAATTCTTTTGTCGATTTACATAATCTCACTTATCAGCAAATATATAATAAAACCAAGATGTTTTAAGGTAGTTGCAAATATCTAAATGTAACTAAAACTTTTAGATATGAAGTAATTTGTCTATATTGCATATTTGTTTACTTTATTTATAGATTATAGTTAGTACATTAAAACCTTTTTAAGTTATTAATAGTTCAGATAGTTAACGTTATCTCACTTATCAGCAGGGAAATAAAATCAGCCTATTTCAAGGTCATTCCAAATATCTAAATGCAACTCATTCGTTTATATATAAAGTAAACATAATTTACAAAGTTTGCACTTCCTAATTTATGCATTTTAAAATGAAGTAAAATACACAATTTGGTTAAATTGTTTATAGATTATATTTAGGTACATTAAAACATTTTTAAATAATGTGCTATAACTCAAATAGTTCACATATTAGAAGGGATATCAAAACATGACGATTGTACATGTCTATCTTACTTTGCAATTTTAAATTTAGGTTAGGCATGGATTATCGGTATTTTGAGTTTTATAAAGGTTCTAAGCCAGGGGTGGGGAAATTCTTTTGACCGCGGGCCGGTAAGTTAAAAAAAAACCTAGTGGCGGGCCAGTAAATTATAATTAATCATGAGGCGGGCCGGTTTATTAAAACACCTAAAAATAGCAGTAAATATTACGATTATAAAACATTCTATAAAGATAACATAAGGCATTTTTATTTTATTTTACAATCCTTTATTGAAATAAAATCTATTTATGAAGTCTTAACATATGAAATACGCAATATACCTATATGTTTGAAGTATCGATTCAGTATCTTAATTGTTCAAATTTCAATAGTCTTTTAACATTTCGGCCATTAATTTTTTTAAGGAGGTTCATATTTTTTCTTAAAAAAAACGTCTCAAGGTCCGAATCCGGCCCGCGGGCTGTAATTTGCCCACCACTGTTCTAAACAGTGTCGGGTCGCTAGTTTTTGTGTAATTATCTTCATAATGATATTAATAATTAAACTTGATGATGAATAACATAAGTCCGAGAAGTTATTAATTTATTAGTAATATTCCTGCTGAGTAATCATATTATCGCTATACATCTTATCAGATTATCTTTTGTTTTATTAACACCAAAAAAAAAAGATTGTTTTATTTTATGATATTGGAAGGCAAACAAGCAGACGGATTTCCTGACGATATGAAATTCACGCCGCCTAGAGACACCAAAGAGGTGGTAACGGTGAGGCTCAGGCCGGGATGTTAGACCTCGAGCAAAAGTAAGTTTAGCTACCTTACTCTCCGAACCGGAACACGTCACGACGTTATGGCGGCAGGAATAGGTAAGGCGGTGGTACCAATCCGGGTGAATCGCTGCGAAACTCTACCACCTAGTCAGATGTCACGGTGTAAGTGACGGTAAGCCTATGCTAGCCTTTTACGAGCTGCCTGGCAGGAAGGCAGATGGTCTATTCTGCAAAGGATCCCGGACCAACACAGGTGATTTGATAATTTAATTAACTGATTTTATTTGAGAAAAATAATAATAAATATGTTTAATGATTACAAGCAGAAACATCTTAATTATAGAGATTTTAGAAACACATTTTTCACACATAGTTGTACCAGAGAATATTGATATATTTTTTGATATCTGGTAGAACTTTGTTAGTTAACATTTTCTGCGTTTGTTTTATTATTATATCATAGGTATATTTTTTTACATTTGTAGGTGTTTAGAACTTTTGTCACTCAATACCTACTCTAAGTGTAACTTGTAGGTGTTTAGAAGTTGGCGCAATATATTTAATTATGTCAATAATTAAATTGTCTAGATATTTATTTAAAAATATAGGTACCTATATTATAAGCTACAGATTGTACAGTGTTTTTGTGCTTAATTTGTTATTTAAATATCTTTGGTTGCTACGTAGGTACCTCCTTATTTTATTTATTTTAATAACATTTAATTATGCTTGGTATGCAAATTTTGTGCAATAACTATGTTAATAAATACTAAGTTTTTAATATTTTATGCACGAAAATAACAATATAGGTACTTTTGTTATTTATATAATTATTAAACGTAGTGATTAAAGAGAGAAGTAATGGCGAAATTACAACTTTAAATTCAATTAAAAAATACGTAACGTTTGTTATTTGATACTGTTATAGGTTATATTGATTACCTGTTATTATATTGATTAAACGAAAACTATTTTCGTTATGTTATGATTATTAGTTTAGGCATATATAATTGTTGATATTTAGTCACTCATATAAATCAATATGCCAAGTGCCTACTTTATATTTTAAGGGCAAAGGCCTGTCTTTCTGTCTGTTACTCTCTATCACAGCTAAACCGCTAAACCGATTTTGATGAAATTTGACACGCATATAGTTAGAGATTAGCTTTCAAGCTAAGGCTAATTTTTAGTAAATCACCCTACAGGACTGTAATGGGAGATAAAAATTTGTTTTAAAATCGTAACTTGCCTATGCCGACAAAGGCGCGCGTAAATACCTATCACTATAAAAATAAGGAAAGATATTTATACTCGTATTTAATAATATTACCCAGGTACGATTCTGTTTGAAATAAAAATATATCATATGTAATCTGTGGACACAATGAATAATATTTCATTATTATATTATTTTTTTAAATATTATAAGCGGTCCGGCGCGGCGTTGGATTTGACTTCATGAGGTTCCATTTTCGATCTCATATTCGATGCAACCTAAAGAAAATGTTTTTTTCACGTTTTTAACAAAAATAAGGTCGTCGGGGATTGGATATGTGCCTGGTTGGCGATAAGTACCTATCACATTATGGGCCGTAATGTCTTCGACTAGTCATAGGTGTCCTGGTTCTACCTCTACATACTTCTTCGGAGATACGGGCGGAAAGATCTTTATTATATATTCATCAAAAAGAATGAGTATATAAATGTGGTGCAATTTTATTATTTATATGATATTTCGCCAAATGTTTCGGCATACATTTTACCTTGACAGCCTATTTCACTAAAATATCCTTTGCTTACAACCTCTTAATAAATTTATGTTGGTATAATGACTGGTATCCGACTGAGTACTAGCGAGGCCAATGTTCCAGTTATGGGTTTATCTGTGTTAGCGGGACGACCGCGTGCCAACCGACTGTCCAAATTATATCCAATGTCTATTACAGAATAAACTTAAGGAATGAGAACAAATACATTTGGGGAAAAGGATTTTTGTTTAGGGCCATTATAGTTAGCCTGATGCGGGAGTGCTTTTTAACCGAATCCAAAAGAAAAGGTTCTAAATTAGATTGTATGTTTTTTTAGTACGT
This sequence comes from Calephelis virginiensis, assembly GCA_002245475.1. Classification (NCBI taxonomy): domain Eukaryota; kingdom Metazoa; phylum Arthropoda; class Insecta; order Lepidoptera; family Riodinidae; genus Calephelis; species Calephelis virginiensis. The sequence goes on from NJDC01003442.1 coordinate 117,893, forward strand.
TTGTTACGTGATTACTCCTTCGATAGCCAACTGATTTTAATAGTTTTTTTTTAACAAAGATAGCTTATGATTGCGAGTTGTTCCTATGTTAATTTTATCATAATCCGACTAGAGATTTTTGAGTTATACTTAATAACGAAGATAATAAATCTATGTGGGACCAAATGAAATAGTTGTATTAGTTTTATTGCGCTTAGTTATTGTGCTTAACGGTATTGAAGTATAAAATATATGTATTATTAAAATTTTGATAACTGGAGAGAAGTAATAAAAACACTGGATTTATTTAACAATCAAGTGTATCAGGACAATTGTTAATTAGTGATCAGTAACACTTGTTTTCATCTTGGTACAGAAATAATAAGACATGAACTAATTAACATTCAATTTGTGAATTGGTTATTCTTAAGTGTACTTGTGAAATTATTAATATTTTTTTTTCAATAATTTTATCCAATCATGTTTTACTCCTTGTGTAAATTAATCTTAAAAAAATAAACATAAAAAAGAACTGAATACACCCTAAAAATCTGAGGGATAAAAAGAAGTTTATAATGTAAGTAGTTTATAATATAAGTAGGATCACGATTCGAAAAAGAACAACAACTTTGTAAAAGCCGAAAGAAAAAACCATTAACGATGTAACCCTTTGATGTACGAACTAAAATGTATGCCTTAGTTTCATCTTAGATAAAAAAAATATATATTTGCCATTCAAAGCTCGTGCTGGAGTGTCACCTTTCCGACGAGTAGTGCATTTTAAAATGGTATGCTAGTACTTCGATTTCATTTGAATAATATTTAATGTTTATAACTTGTTTGACCAATAATAATTCAGCTCCAAGAAAAAAGAAAGAGACTACTACATCGTTTAGACTCCACAACAAAAATACGTGTAACACACTTTAGGTAAACGGTAAGGTAAAAGCATTTATCTCAAAAAAGTGTGTATACAATGGAATTCCACCAAGTGCCGACGATAACAAGTATAGATTCTATAAGTGTGACACATAAAACTAAAACTGTGTTTTTGATAATTGTTCTTACTTACTGAATTTTACTAAGAAATTTAGTTATAAAATCCTAACGTGAAGTAATGCTTCACGTTACACACACACAATTCAAACAGGATTGAATAAAAAATATACACTTTCATATTATGACGTGCTACTACTTTTCCACTATACATTTTATTGACACTTTATATAACACTTAAAAACAAAAAAACTTTTTTTTTATATAACACTTAACACTTAAGACAACCGATTTTAGTTTTTACAGCATCAGGGATTTACATCAAAAATGGTGATACCAAAAAACTAAAAAAATGTAACGTTCAGTTTTTGATTGTTACTTAGAGTTTTAGCGCCATCGAGAGAAAAAATAGTCGATTTTTTCATAATTTATGAATTTCGACTTTACATTGAGGGAAAATAGTCAATTTTGGTGGCATTGTGTACAATTTTGTTCAGTGAAAGTGCATAAATGAAATAATCATGAAGAAATTAGAGTATCGTCTATTTCCTTGCTGCCGTCAAATCCCACTAGATGAGCTTGAGTAACCAAACCAACGCTTTACTTAAGACCCTGACATGACTTTTTAAATAGTAAATAATGACTGAAATAAAGACTAATTAATACGGAAGACATGGCAGCATGGCCTAAAAGTAGCCGTAGTCGGCCCCAGGAAGGGACAAATTGGCGTCTTCACCGCTTTACTCAAGACCCTGACGTGACTTATTGACGAATTATGACTTATTTATCCCGTCCCGATTTTGATAAATTTTATGCAAAAAATCCTACTTGAATAATGGCAAAATACTAACGTGAATGCCAAAACCTAAAGAAAGAAGAGCGAAATTTAAATGCAATCAACGTAAAAACGCGTTTAGTCAATTGTCATGTTAATTTTATTGTCATAGAAATTTTGGTTATTGTAAATATTTTATTATTAACCTATTTTATGTGTTATGTAGATTCTCATCAGATGGGGATAAGAATTTTGTCAATTTTAATGTTTATTAATATCAAATAATAATTGAACTCGATTCCACTGATCTTAGCTTTACTAAACTGGGTTTTCACATGATCGGTGAAATCAGCCCTTACAGACTGTACATGTATCGGTAATATATTGTTAATTAAATAATCTACTAACTAAGCAGAAAAAGCCTATTCTGTGGTGGAAATTTACATTTATAGAACTTAGTAAGTAAGCCGTAGCCGGTATACTTACTCACAAGAGACATCACTCAGATTGGCAATGCACTATCAACTACGTAAAAAATTCATCACTAAATACGTGATCGCCTTTGTGGTCTAGCGGTTCAGGTAATGTACATGACTTCATGAGGTCCCGGGTTCGATTCCCGGGTCGGGCGACCAAAAGAAAGTGCGATTTTTCCCATTTTCTAATTAAAACAAATTGTACCCGGTTGGCTTGCCTCCTATCGCAATTGGGACTTAGTGTCTTCGGCTAGTCGCTCGAAGTTGCCCTGGTTGTGCCTCTGCCTACCTCATCGAGGATATGGGCGTGAAGATACTTACTTACTAAATTAGTGTGTTTCCTTCCAATTCCATTAATCAATCCGGAAATATGCACATTTGTTAAACAATACGGTATTGATAATTCGATTTCTATTTGAATCTATTAGCGGTGAACGATAGGGTTATTAAAATGATTATCGAACACTTACAAATCAATTGTGAGTGCCGCAGAGTAAGGTTATTGATAACCGCCGATGATTGCTTACATTGTATCTAAAGTCGTGGTCACGAGTGTACTATATTACCCGACTGTTAATAAAGGGGGTTGTGATTTTAATACACCTATAAGTACCTATAAGTATGTTCGTAACTAGCTTCTACTCCATCAATCATTACTTTTTAAACAACCCTTCTGATCGAGTTGTAAGGACCTCTTTAAAATTGATTATGTAGTTTTTCCAACATACGCGAATAATTTGATATCACTTCTAATAATTTAAATGCAGTAAAATGGTAAGAATCATGACGAGAGTCAGTTTTTAAAAAAAAGAATTATTAAAATCGTTTCATGTACATATGTGTGTATGTATATATGTATCTATGTATGCATGTCTGTTTGAATTAATAAATATAGTAAAAAGTTTGGATGTCATACTTCACAAAAATACAGACGAAACAAAAACCTTTTCCATTTCTACAAAAAGTTTTGAGTTTTGTAAAAATGGTTTTTATTTATTTTTCCTTATTTTTTTCCCTTATACAATAACGTTTTAGTAAAATACATTTTTTCTTTGTTAGAAAAGAGACAAAGGGCCATATTTTGTCATATTTTGTTATATATTATACATATCATACGCGTCACATTTGAATTTCAAAGATTTTATAGCTAAGCAGTATAGTAGGGAGAAGTATTTTTTTTAAGAGCGACTGAAACCACAGGTTACACCAAGTTAGTAGTTAATAAATAGCTTGTTTTAGCTAATTAAAAAACGTAAATATGGACATGACGCAGAGTCGTTAATTAGAATCGCAAATGTACCAACACGTGTAAGTCGTAAGAGTTATATTCGCGAGGTGATGATTGCTAAACATGGATGTAAACGTGATTTCGGATTTCATAGTTGAATACGGTTCTCTAAAGTATACAAAAGTAAGGATAGACTACGTCACATTTTTGTAAAATTTAAAAATAAAGTGTTTCGTTAACGATCTTCTGATGGCCAGTCGTTGCTCCTCATAGACGTCTGCAAATATGACAGGGAAAATCACTTTTGCCGGCACTACCGGTGCCAGTGCAACCCGTTTTTTATCGAGAGTCAAACGATGTGGTTGATTATGCCTAAATTAGTATATAATCCTCTTATTCCCGAGTTGGTCCGGGTCCGCTGAGTAGTATAGACTATCTGCGTCTCTGACAGTCAGCTCATAAAAGTCGAACAGTGGTGAAAATGTAGGTCATTTCAAAAGAACCACTGGTGGTAGAGTGCCTAAGAGCAACTTGTCCAGGCAGAGATCCATTCATTGCCTTAGCTATTCCTGGCGCCGTAATGACTCTGTCATATTCCAGTCTGAAGGGTAGCGATTCACCTGTGGCATCTATGGTGTCTAAAATGTCTACATTACCATATTTGGCGTCTCGAGGCGGCGTGAATTTCAGGAAATCTGTCTGCTTGTTTACCTTCCAATATCACAAAAATAAATAAATGTGTATATGTGTGAACATTGGTATTTACGTCTACTACTATTACTACTTATTACCTGCTTAAGCTTGGCAAGACACCGTTGCCACTACAGTACACTACATTAGTTGTCTATAGGTGACGAATATATGTGTAAACATTAGTATTTACGTCTACTACTATTACCAATTATTACCTGCTTAAGCTTGGTAAGACACCGTTGCCACTACACTACACTACATTGCATTAGTTGTCTATAGGCGATGAAAATAAGCAAATCGTGTGTTTCTTCCTTTATCATAAATATCGAATGGTAATGAGAATAAGTTTCTCGTAATAATAAAGTGATTCGCGGTTGGAGAGTCCGTTTATTGATAGCCGAGGACGGTATAACGTTAGCAGGTTGTAAACGCGGCGCCCCTTTGATTTATAAGTTTATTATTAACAAGCGTTCGCCGCGGTTTTGTGCTCACCGCTGCTCGCGTTGTGATGGTCGTGTCAGATATGAGCCACTTTATTTATGGGAAACAATTATTACAAGCTTAAAATACATTCTGCTGTTACACTTTAGATACAATGTGTGGATCATTTATAATGAGTGTTGAGTACGTTTGTGAGTTACTAGATTCAACTGCCTCGATGGTTGAGGTTAGCGTGCACGCCTAAACGACAATCCAGAAGGTTCTAGTTCGATTCCTGACGGGTTTTTTATGTGACAAAGATGGGTGTATGCAAGTTTGAGACTGGGGGTATAGTAAGTTCATTTCAATATATTTTTTGTGATAAGATAGCGAACAACCACATGACTCTTCTGATTAAAATAGACATCTATGACTTACCTATACCCTCCATTTAATGTTACAGTACGTCCCTATCCCGTTAGGCAAAATATACAAGTTCACCATGTACCCTACCCTCTGGATAGCAATAAGTCATTTACATTAAGGTAGCACGAATAGGTAAGAAGAAGGTGGATAAAAGACCGATTGAATCCATGATCGCCTCTTACGAGCTGCCATGCAGAAACCTTTTTGCCTGGCAGCTTGTAAACCATTTGGTTATTAATATAGCTACACTGGGAATCCACCAACCAACACCGGAAAATATATCTTACTTGGAAGTTACATATAAGTAAGTATAAGTATAATACTTATATAATTCCTGTAATTTAGAAGAAAACTTCATATCGCTATGTATGTACTATTTTGTAAATAATATATAAATGATAAAAATAGATGAAAAATGTTATGGGCTCAGTAAGTTTACTCACTCACTAATCTCGACTCAGGCTGTTGAATAAACGAATGTTCGGTGATATTTGAAAATGAATAAAACATTGTTAAAATAATAACGAGATTTTTGTACTATAAGCATTTACTTCTATACTTATGTTACAAATGCGGAATATTTCTGTTTGTTCTTCTTTGACGTCGCAACGGAGCAATGTTATGATGTAATTATTGTAGACATAGGAGTTTCGCTGGTGGTAGATGTGTTGCCTTACCTAATCCTACCGCCATAATGACAATGATATTATGGCCCGGAAGGTAGGGTAGCCGGTAGACTTGCAAAATTAATCTAATACCTCGGCCACAAGACAGTGACGCATCTACAACATCTATGGTGTCTATGGTCATATTCCTGCTGCCATACCGAAAGCGCTTGCCGTTGCCATAAAATAAAAAAATACTTCTATCCAAATATCTAAATTGATTACAATACAATGCAATAACTCTTTATTGTGAATCAAATACAACGAAATTACAAATACATTATAATAACTTAAACTAAGAAGATACACAAAGGCAGCCTTTTCGCCAAGGCAGCTATCTCTTCCAGGCAACCCTAAACTATGGAACAAGATTTAGCGAGATACTGTACAATGGTGCTCTTACAAATATAAATAATAAATATTTGTAATATTGTATAAATAAATATTTACTAAGCTAACCATAAAATAATATGAAAATATAACGCTAAAGTCGCCAAAAATAGTAGCAAATACTAAGAATTGTACCTAATAAGATCGAGGAATGAGGATGTTGTATAACTTAAAAGTAAAATAACAATTTAACTCCACATTATCACACCAGGGGTTCATAATAAAATGGTTCCTGCAATGAGTTTTTAACTTGTAGTATTTAATTACAACTTGGTGCTTCAAACTACAATAAATACCCAATGATAAAGAGCGAGGTTATTTTGTAAGTTGCGATAATGAGTAGAGAAAAAATGAAAAGTTAAAAGATGGAAGTCATTGAGCTCGGTTACATTATGTCTATTCAGCCTATTAATATTATAAATGCGAAAGTTTGTAAGTATGGATGTATGGATGTTTGTTACTCTTTCACGCTCGAATGGCTAAACGGATTTGTCTGAAATTTGGAAGACAGATAGATTGTGACCTGGATTAACATATAGGCTATTTTAAATCCCGATCGCACACCGGGTTTCTGTGATAAGATAGAAAATAGGCACATGGATTTTCTAATAGTATAAATTTTCGCTAAAAAACGACGGGTTGCACTCCAGTGAAAACTTGAACATTAACGTTGTGCATTTTTGATATTTTGCAATTTGTGCAAAATTATTCCCTTACCACTCGTACGGGAATAATTTTGCACAAATTGCTTTAATTATCAGTATGAAAGTACTATCATTTATCTGGTAGAATACAATATTCATTGATTGCGTTATCGTACACAAACATGACAACACGAACATTCGCCCTGCGCCGTCTTTCGAATTTTCGATCAGCTCAAGTGTCCTGACGCGAGTTTAGAGAGAGAAGTTTTTACCCATTCCTAAAAAAGTGCGCAACGCCGCTAAAGAAGTTTTCACTTCAAAAAATCTAAATTTAAAAGGTCGAAGTCATCTAACTCGGAGACAATAACATGTCTTTTTAAACTTTTTTATGTGATAAGATACAAAATAAGCTTATGACTTTCCTTATGGTAAGATACGCAACGTTTCGCTAAAAAAGGTAAACTCAAAAGATTCATCTGGCTTGGGCACATTGTCCTTTCATACTTTTTTGTTGTGATAATATACAAAATAAGCACATGGCTTTCCTGGTGGTGAGGAACAATTGTGGCCTACAGAGACAATAGATGTTATTGATGTGGTAGGTCTTATGGCCGTATTAGGCTTATACTTTATAGGTGCATTATGTAGCATCTTGCCCGGATTGCTACCACCAGGTTACGTACTCCTAGCAAAGCCATTGTCGCGTTTCGTACGGGAGGGTTAAGTAGAGGGTTATACAGGTAGTCTAAATTCCTGGTCATGAGATAGCGACGCACCGGTGACATATATTGAGTATATGTATAGGCGACGGTGCTTTCTTACCATCGGGAGAGTTGACTACTTCTATGCTTCATATAACATAAAAAAATCTCTAATATTACTAGCTGATGCCTCGCCACTTTATACATACGTTAAGGTGACTTTTCACCGAAAGTAATTGAAAGGAAATGTTTTTCCGAAGAAAAGAAGAAAAGAAAAAATATTTATTTGCGGAATATGAGTGTTACAAAGATGTTACAAAATTATTTAAGCGTTCCTACATATTCTGCCAACTTGTGGTGTGCAAATATTTTAATATGTTTTTAATTATTTATTCACGATTTACTATTTACACACTGTTTTTGTTTGTTTTGAGATTACATGATTATTTATTAATCACAATATTTTTAGAATGTAAATTAATTTATCCCTATCTACCGTAAACCGACCAAAGTAATAGATATTCAAAATTATGCCTCGGGCTATAAGCTGCAATCTACTTTTGTGAGATTTGTATGATTGTGAAATTGGTTAAATCCGTTTACTATTTTTTGCGTGAAAGTTGAATAGACAAATCGATAAAAATGTAACTACCCTCGTTTTGTATCCTGTACACAACACGAATTATTGTTTTTAAAAAAATATTTCATGTACAGACATATTTTAAAAATATGTCTTTACATGAAATATTATTTTTATTACTGTTTTATTATATGTTTAGGTTATATGATATTTGATAAACGATTTCCTTTAAAAATATAAGAAATGTTAGTAGACCAAAAACTTTACCTATCTATTTGCATAAAATTTATTTGTGCCAAGTGGCCAAAAACCGAGACTTTATTATTTTTCACTATGTTTAAATACACATGTTAAAGTCTTTTTTTTTTTAATTAATAACACTTGCAAATGTGTTTTTTTTACAGATTGCGTCCTGATTTCAAATGTTCTTAAAAAATGATCATGTTGCAATGATTTCAAATAAAAAAATAACATATTATGTAATATTTTTTGTATTATCTTCTTTATTTTGTATAATTAAAATAACACTTAATTGCGCAAACCACGTTTTTATACCTATATACAGAAAAATAATCGGTCATTTTTAAATTGCAAAATGGATATAATATTACATATTATATTTTTTTGAGGTAAGTAATTACAAATAATATTTACAGCAAAAACATTTTTAGGTTTATTTCAAAATGATTAATTGCCAATTAGATAGTATATTAACAACATATAATTGCGTATAACATCTAATGTTACAATAATGCTTACTGATAATTTTTGCTTTGATAACATTGTTTTCGATATTGTTGGGTGATAGACTAGACTTTGTAGATTATTAATTATTTAATAGGTTCGTCATAAGAACTCAAAATGTTTGAACTTGAAATATTTTTTATTTACTGAAGGGCCACAAAATAAAAAAATCCATTGAAAAAAAAAGCCTTGAGAGAAGATACCAGAGCTATATGTGATCAAGATATCTTTTTAATATTGTAATTCTGTATCTTAGTAATATTTTTTCTTTTATAATTTAAAAGTCATGCTGATAACAGTTAATAATACTGTTTTCAATTACATATTAAAATTAACTGTTAGATGTTGTATAACAATATTTTAATTTTTAAAATAATAATCTAAGAAGAAACAATCAACCGGAAGCAATTTTTTTTAAAACCATCAGATTTGTTATGGTGAATACGCGCGGCCTATAGACAGACGCCAAAGAAGTTTAGCAAAATTTTCAAAAACACTAAATTTAAATAACCATTTATAATAAAAAACAGTGCGTCGACAGATAAATTATTATAGAAAACGTCATTGATTCGTTAACTTTTAGCTTATAAGATAAATGTTCAAACTATTATTGAAGATATAATAACGACGAGACTTACTGAAATATCGCTTCTTCCAGGACATATTCCAAAGCACTTGAAGTTTATTTGACAAGGCACTGGCGGAGTGAGAGTGACAAATGGCTATCATGAAGCAATTACTGCGTATATCATGATATCACATCAATGATAAACCCGAGGTCGCAACTTTTTGCGAGGTCTCAATGCAACCTTCGCAAAATTAGCGTGATTTACATAACGTTCCGTATTTACTTATCTCGTCGCGAATATTGATAATAATGTTAGAGATAACAGGCCGTGAGATCACTGACGAAATATCAGGAAATGAATAAAATATGAGGATCATACCGACCTCGCGGATTTGTTTGAAATTCACGACGAATGTAACCGATCAATAAAACTATTGGATAAGGCATTTTAAGAAATGTTTTGAAAAGTATTTGTGTCGATCATGAAATGCTTAAAGGATGATTATTATTGTAGACATTTAATCGCCTCTCTGGTATATCAGTCCAGGTGTGACTGCATGAGGTGCCGGGTTCGATTCCCGGATCGGGCAACAAAGAGAATTTTTTTTTCCAAATTTCTAATAAAAAAAACCTGTTGCTCGGGATTGGATATGTATCCGGTTGGCGATAGACTTGCCACATATCATATTGTGAAACTGTGTGGGATCTTCGGCTAGCCATGGGTGCCCTGGTTGTGCCTCTGCCTACCTCTTCGGGGATGTGGGTGTGAAGATACTTTTACTTATTTTAATTGTAAAATAATAAAATTATAACAATCAGCACAAACTATACATGTACAGCGCACAAAATGATGAGTATAGCTGCTTATCTCCTAGTATTTATTTAATTTTAAAAACAGGATCCGGAGGAAAGGATCAGTTCCTAAAGTAATTTGTAACATTTTTGAACAAACTTTTTTAGATAATATTTAAATCATTGATGCGTGAATCCATATTCAAAATGACATGACTTTGAATTACTTTGCTATAGACAAACTGAATGTACGTTAGTTAAGCTAAAAACATTAATTAACCTTGATCCTCGACAAATAATCGAGCGACCCAAATACCGGGGTCAAAAGTTTTATTTTTGTGCAAATATTTAATCCGTGATTGCATTATGCGTTGAAGTATAATGTATAAAAATTTAATTTAATTTCATACACATATTCTGTTGCTATTATTCAATTATTTATTACATTTAACCGCCTCTGCGGTTTAGCGGTTCAGTTGTTTGACTTGACTGCATGTGGTCCTGGGTTCAAATCCCGAGTCGGACAACAAAAAGAAAATTGGGGTTTTCCAATTTCCTGATAAAAAGGAAATGTTGCTCGGGATAGGATATGTGCCAGGTTGGCGTTAGGCTAGCCACCTATTACATTGTGGGAGTTAGTATCTTCTGCTAGTCGTGCCCTGGTTGTACATCTGCCTACCTCTTCGGGGATATGGGCGTGAAGATACTTTATTCAATTATTACCGTTATTTAACTGAAAATTAATACACGCTTCCCAGAAGTCTTCAAAGTGTAAGTATTTTTTTCATACGATAATGCCTATGTTTCTGGCAGCAGTATATATATTTTGCTTTTTTAATATTTACTATATTAGTTTAGAGGCCTACTTGGCGGTTTGTTAGTAGTTGGCACCAATGCAGAACATCTTGTCACAACACCTTGGTCAAATGTGTACTGCGACCATGACGTTTAGTTTTTCAATAATATAAGATATTTACCTATATCAACGTCGATTATCATATTCTATTTCATATTAAATACCGCATAGGTAAAATATCATCTCCATTTAGTAATGAGACACATAAAGATGAAAAGAAACTTAAACTTTCTTCTAGTTGGGTTTTTCTTAATCAAACATAACTAACTTAGGTAATGCCTATGTTCTGTTTGTTTAGTCTAGAACCAAAACGATCTCCATGATTCCGATCAGGTACAAACTTAAATAATAATCAGATAGATCTATCAGTTCCGCTTGGGTGGTAAACATAAGTCAATACAATGTACGACAAATAAGTACTTTCTTTCTTACTACCCATCACAGTACATTTGTCATTTAGAGACATCATCTAACAGCAACGGCATAATATTGTTGCCACATAAAATAAAACTATTCTCACGCTCATATCCCCGAACAGGAAGGCAGAGGCACGACAGCCGAAGACACTAAATCTGAGCGCAGAGGTGATGACGAAAATAATTTTGGCAAAGAAACATAAATCCGATCCGGTGGTAGTTTTTAGTATTATATAGACGCGTTACAAGAATCGTTGTATATATCTACGCAATAAAAGCTATTTTTAATTTGAATTTGAAATTAACGCACTCGTTGGATATAAGGTTAATTGAAGTCGACATTTGTAAGTTTATTACAATCAAATTACAAAGCTGTGGAAAACGAAAACACATCAAAACAAAATCACGACATATTGTAAAATGTTTACAAACTAGCTAAATAAGATGAAAAGTTTTACTGAAAACGATACTCACTCATTTATAATCACTTCAAAAATAACTTGAGTAAACTTGAGCGACCAGTTGACGATTAAAAAACTCGAAGCTTGCCTGTTCTAATTATAAACAGTAATCAATTGTGAAAAGTGGCGCGAACGACATAAATAGACCGCCTATTGAAATAATAGATTATAGACGACGGGGTACCGACGTGCGCTTCGCTCTATTATTTATGGACTTACGCGATGCGGGTCGGGTGTATACTGTGTAAGTTTACTTATTAAATTTGATTAGATACAGCGTGATAAAGAATAATGTTGATATAAGCATTTCACATTTGATTTATCAACTGAAAGTGGAGTTATCTTGGACGAAATTGGTGCTGCTATGACGCATCGTTACATTTTATCGTTCCATGTAAAAATATTGCTATTGGTGGTTTTTGAAACTCGAAACAATTTTAACTCTTTCACAGCTCACAAAGCTCAATTGGACGTAGTTAAGCAGAAAGGACCAAATCCTCATCTATTTAGTTTTGCGATAATTGACTTTGAAGTTTATGTATTTATAATAAATGTGTACTGGCCATATATGTGCGTTGATAACTAATGATTAATATACAAATGTCAGAGTATAGTATATATGTAGTATCTTTTACTGAACGAAAGTATAGAGCTTTACGGCTTCTTTAGTATTTTTAACTCAATTTTGTTGCTTGTGTGGGTTGGATCCTTTCTGCTTAACAACGTCCAATTGTTCACGTTATTTAAATATATCGCCTCCGTGGTCTAGCGGCCTGGCGTCGGACTTGACTTCTTGAGGTCCCGCTTTCGATCCCCGGGTCGGGCGACAAAGAAAATACAAATTGTATATTATCTAATTAAAAAATGTTGCTCGGGATTGGATATGTGCCCGGTTGGCGATAGGCTTGCCTACATTCTACATTGTGAGATTTAGTATCTTCGGTTAGTTGTGGGTGCCCTGGTTGTACATCTGTCTGCCTCTTCGGGGACATTGGCGTGAAGATACATTTTTTAAATTTAAATATAGTAACTAAATTTATCTGAATTATGTTAGCTACTTCAAAAAAGGGGGAGGTTAGGTATAATATTCGACTTGTAATTGGACGTAGTTAAGCAGAAAGGATCCAACCCACACAAACACCAAAATTGAGTTAAACATACTAAAGAGATCGTAAAGCTCTATACTTTCGTTCAGGAAAAGATCCTACAGATAAACAAAGCTATGACACTTGTGTAATAATAGGATAACTACCCACATATATGGCTAGTACATATTATTATAAGTATATAAACTTCAAAATCAATTATCTCAAAACTAGTAAAATGTGGATTGGATCCTTTCTGCTTAACTACGTCCAATTGATATGTATGTTAATCGATTTCTACATTACCTCCGAACCGATTTTAAAAATTCTCGAACTTTCAAGGTGGTTCCATTTGCCATCAAGTCCAGATGTGATGATGGAATACCAGGGAAATCGAGGAAAATACTTAATTTCTATCTACGTAGATGATTTACTTATTGAAATAGAAGACGTTTTTTTGAAGTTTTCTGCGGTTCGAAAAACTAAAAAGTTCAATTCTTTATGTCTATGCCTTACTCCACTAAATAATTTTAGCACGAAATGATCTATCAATTGTATGGTTGTATCGGATTATTGTAACGAGTCTAGGAAAATATTAATAGTCTAGACTCTGGCCGGACGCCAACAAATAAAAAGAAAGTCACGGGAGGCGGAACATCTTCGGCGAGTTTTGAATACTCGCTCCAATAACCAATTTCATTCGAATAAGAACGATTTTCATGTGGAGATTTTTATCTTATGATTATTGTTTGAGTTACGGCGGTTTTTTTAAACTAGACATTTGAAGATTAATCTATCCGAAAATTCTACTATTTTAGATACTTATAACAAGTCAAACAAGTTATTGGACATTGAAAATATTTTTAAAAAAGACGGCTTGCACTCCGGGAGTGCCGTCAGAAGTGAAAACTTGAATATTAAAATTGTGCAGTTTTGATGTTTTGGAATGTTTAGGGAATAGCTAATTTTACACGAATTGCTTTAATTATCAGTATGAAAGTACTATAATTTATGTGGTATAATACAATAGTCTTGTGCTTAATCGGACATGTTTGGATTATTTGGGATATTTGGTATTCGGTTTTTGCAGTTTCACTGGATTATTTTAATAACCATTAGCTTAAATATTAATTCAATATGAAAAGAAGGTTTTGTGTATCGTTTTGTGTTTTGAATTCTAGATTAAATATGTAACTTAAGATTAAATTAAATATGTACCTACGTAAAAGAAGTTGAAGTCCGAAATCCGAAACTTAAGTCAGTATTATAAAAAATTTGTAGTTCAAAATCATGAACCCATCTATGTAAACTTATCAAAAGTGTTTATTTACCAAAACACAATTTAAAAAGTATTTTCCTGCTAAACATATACATATTGTAGAGCGACTCAATCAGGAAAGCCGGTGGTTTTTTAACTTACCAAAAGTAACGTACCAGAAGTAAATGTCCCCACATTTCGGAATCATTTATCTTTCGAAAAAATAAGGATTGGATCGCAACGTGGTAACTACCTAATGAAATGGATGGAGTCATGTTTTGTAGTTTTACTAGGCGTCGTTATCATATCTAAGATTAAATATTAACAAAACAATACACCAATCAAATGAAGACAGTCAAAAGCTCTGTTATTTAAACGACTCGAAAGCCAAAGTCGAGTTGACAAAATTTAATTGCCGTTAGGATCCAAAGCTCGGCAATTAGTGAGTTAGATGATTGGACTGGCTTAATGGTATTATTAAAATAAGCCCGAGCTGGGAACTGATTAAGATGTGAAACCAGATACGTTATTAGCCTTTTGGAGGCCGGTCTAACGCGTGCTGAGATATTTAACGTTCATTTTCTTATGCAATTATTTATTGCAAATGTTACCAGATACAAAAATTATTTGTTTATTATGAGCTGAAACACGTTTGGATTAGGAAATATAGGAGTTCTGCCAAATAGTTTCTATACTTCTTATCGTCGGCGCTTGGTAAAATTCCATTATAGACTCAGTTTATAAATAGTTAGACACAGCTGAAAAATAATGAAAATTAATTGTTTAAAGTACAAGTGTTACTTAAAGTTTATGTCTAGCATTGTGTTTAGTTCAAATCTAAATATGTTTTATTTATTTATTATTGGCATTATAAACATATTTTTATATTAAATATAAAACAAGAAAACATATTAAGATAATGAAAGTTATGGCCAACTATACTTACAACCATAAAAGTGTGTTTGTTTTATTTTATGACAAAAGACAGGGAACAAGCACGGGGCTCTTCCGATGGCAATAGTCAAATATGGCCCAGATAACATCTACCAAGATGTTAAAGGTGAGTCGCTCACCTGTGGCATGGGATTTAGGCTTAAAGGTTAAAACGCCGAACATTGCACCGTTATTTCTGTTTGTGTCGAGGTATAATTTTTGTGTGAGGCTGGAGTGCGAAATAGGCAAGTAGCACCTCCTCAATATCTAAACGGATTCCTAGAGAAGAGCTACATAATTGTAATATGCGGGAGAGACTGAATATAAAAAGTTATCTTATACTACAAGTGGGATTTGATTATCGCTTCTTCAGCGGCGTTGCGCACTTTTTTTGGAATGGGTAAAAACTTCTAAACTCGCGTCAGGACACGTTACCTGACCGAAAATTCGTAAGACGGCGCACAGCGCTTGCGTGAATAAGACGGCACAGGGCGCTTGCGCGAATGTTCGTGTAGTCATGTTTATGTACGATAGTGCAATAAATGAATATTGTATTATACCACATAAATGATAGTACTTTCATACTGTTAATTAAAGCAATTCGTGCAAAATTATTCCCTAACCATTCCAAAATATCAAAAATGCACAACTTGAATGTTAAGTTTTCACTTCTGGCGGCACTCCCGGAGTGCAACCCGTCGTTTTTTTACAGTCTAGGAAATCCGTATCCGTTTTAACCATATAAAAATAAAAAAGATAACTTCATAATTGTTCTTATCAAGATATTTTTATTAGTAATGTTTTTCTTCTTCATTATCGCCTACGTGGTGATAGCTTATAAGATAAGAAACAGAAATGTTCATAGGTTAAACTTACAATTCGAAGTTCAAATTTGAATTTTAACTTTGCTTGAATTTAAATTTCGGTGGTTCAGGGTTACCGCCGAACTTTAGACTTTCAAAGGCCAAATTTCAGGTCATTATTAAAAATACACCTATTTGACCTTAGCTTTTCACGATCCGGCTCTGTCACAAAATTAATTCTCCTCCTTTCTATTAACTGGATTGTGTGAAATTAAATCTTTACTAGCGGCCCGCCCTGGCTACGCACGGTTATGAAATAAACACATAAACCTTCCTCTTCAATCACATTATTTATTAAAAAAAATAGCATCAAAATCCGTTGCGTAGTTTTTAGTGGACAGGATAAGGGACATAGGGACAGAGGAATCGACTTTGTTTTATACTATGTAGTGATACTGGTGTAGTAGTTTATTAGTAGTAGTAGAAATATCTTTACATGTTTTTAAAATATATTTATAATAACTTTACATAAAAAAAGTTTCACTTATTTAATCTTATGTATCATTAATTTAATTATCGTATTACTTCAAAATGAAAATTTAAATAAATGTTACATTTACTTGTCACTTAAAGAGCGAAATAAATGAATAAAATAAGTTTAAAACTTGTTTTGTCAACCCTAAAAGATAATTTGAAACTACACAAAGAAACTGTTACATCTTCAAATAGAAAGGAAAAATAAATGTATGTCTGTTGTGATGTTGATTATATTGTGAATATGGGATTCGAGCGGGCGGAGTCGACGGGTCGGAACGACCTCGTGACCTACTCTCAATGCGGCTCTGGATTCAATTGGACCAAAACTAGTTAATGGCATTATTATATTGGTTATTGTGACGAAAATTATCATCCACATTATTTATAACATGATAATGGTGCGTGGTCAATCAAGGCTTGGGATTTTGTATTTTTGGCATCGAGGTTAATGACCCCATTGCCTGTCAGTTGAATAGTTTATTATTTGGTCCCTCGTGTTGGTACGGGCTGCTTCGCAGAATAGACCATCTGCCTTCCTGTGCCAGGCAGCTCGTAAAAGGCGACCATAGTCCGGTGAAGTTGTAGAAACCTCGCCGTTAGCAACATATCAGCCATTTCAAAAAAAATGCGAGCACAGGCTTACCGTCACTAACACGGTGACAACTGACTAGGTGGTAGGTAGAGTTTCGAAGCGACTCGCCCGGATGGGTTACACCGTTTTGCCTGTTCCTGCCGGCATAACGTCAGCGCTTGCCGTTGACGCTTTTCGGTTCGGAGAGTAAGGTAGCAGGTAAACTTACTTTTGTTCGAGACCTAACATCCCGGCCTCAGGTTGGCAACGCACCATTACCAACTTTGGCGTCTCTAGGCGGCGTGTATTTCTTACCATCAGGAAATCCGTTTGCTTGTTTGCCTTCTAAAAACAAAAAAAAAATGGTTAGTTTCAATTTGTCTGTTTTAAAGATACTGGGTAACAAAACGCTGATGAATATCTTGACTATGGAAATTCACATCCTATATACCGAAGATATCGTTAACCTGAGGCTCCTTTCGTGTACGTTAACTGACTATTTTACAGTATACGATAATAGCAGTAGGTAATACAAAAACACTAGAAAAAAAGTGGAGTTTAACATACAAACAAGTTAACGATTTGGTTTTCAATGACGTGGATGTATGTAGAATCTATGTATTTGCCTAATATTGATTAAGATTACTAAAATAGTACTTGTCGCTCTGTCTACCTACAAACAGCATAGGCGTAAAGATAAACTTACCATATTGTGTAGCAGGGAAAACATAACCAGGTTCACATAAACTGCAGGCCATAGTCTTACCTAGAACAAAGAATAACAAATTAACAATGTAACCTAGTATGAATAATCGTGAAACATAATTTAGAGAATATATTTCCATAATAAACTTGGCATTGTGATAAACAATTGCATAATACATTAGGCTTCTTTAATGCAGACGGTTTGTAAAAACTAGTTAAATTATTCTTAAGTAGTTTCCGCGACGCGCTCTATCTCTTATTCAGTGTTTTACCAAGAGCCCTCAAACATTTTTATTTGAATATGTTATTTTGTACGATAGAAAGGTCTTTCATGATAAGAAATACGTGCTGCCTTTATAATATTCGGTAAATATACGAGAGGAGAGTATTTTCCTGGATTGGTGGTCGCTTAATATACTCCTGATAGTAAGAAATAAGCAAGAGAAGAGTGCGTTAGTAATAGACTATGATGTTAGGATTCTACGATGATATAAAACACGATAATAGTTATATTTTATTGATCAGGCGACACTTTATTATATTATAATAGATGTAATGTAATATGTAATGTTATGTATAAAATTCTCGTGTCACAATGTTAGTTACCGTACTCCTCCGAAACGGCTTTACCGATTTTCACCAAATTTTATACTCATATTCAGTAGGTGTGAGAATCGGCCAACATCTATTTTTCATACGCCTAAGTGATAGGGGTGACTAACTGCAATTTTTTTACTAAAATCACATTAACAATAAAGCAGAATAACATCTGCCGGGTAAGCTAGTATAATATATAATTTAATTTCCCCGTGTTGGTCCGGGCTCCTTTGTAGAATAGACCATCTGCCTTCCTTGCCAGGCAGCTCGTAAAAGACGAGCATAGGCTCACCGTCACTAACACCGTGACATCTGAATAGGTGGTAGAGTTTAGCAGCGACTCGTCCGGATTGGTACCACCGCCTTACCTATTCCTGCCGCCATAACGTCATGACGTGTTCCAGTTCGGAGGTAAGGTAGCCGGTAAACTTACTTTTGCTCGAGGCCTAACATTGTTATTACTACCTTTGGTGTCTCTAGGCGGCGTGAATTTCTTAATATCAGGAAATCCGTCTGCTTGTTTGCCTTCCAATATCATAAAAAAAACTTTTACTAAGTCTGCGTAAGCAGTATAACTGTTGTGGCGAGTAGTCCTTCAAATGACACAGAATGTGACAAGCCTAACTAATGTTCCTACCGCCCACCACCGCGACCAGAACACGAATGAAGGAAGAGCCTTCGTTAATTTTATCCGACGCAAATACAACATGCATGGTTACAAGATAAACAAAGCATTAAATTGGTTAGCTTCGACCTCTCACCGCAGTCGAAGGCTGGTGACGTCACGACTCCTACTAAGTACAACAAGTGAAGCATTTTTGCGGACTGTTTTAAATGAATGTTTATAAAAATAAATATTACAATTTGGCAAAACTATTTAAAATTCATTTCATTCATTCACATTCATTACCATCCTAAGTCCATACACCCATATATTAAAATTTGTCCGGTCCTTTCAAAGTCGGACAACAAAGTCGGATTTATTACAACACTTATAACTCGAGATCTGCTGGAGCAATTTTCATGGTTTTTGATTCGTTGGGTTTGTCTCCACCCCGAATAGCAGAATACACCTTACAAATAATAAAAATAATTATGAAAGATTAATCGTCTATATATATATGTATATAAAAGAAAGTCATGATAGTTAAACTGATTAGGTTGAAAATTGATGAAGAGGTAGCTAAAAACCGGGAGAAGGACAAGGGGTACATTTTATCACTTCCAACAGCGAGGAAACTAGGAAAAAAACATTTTAATTTTTCCCATACAAACTGAACGGGCGGAACGAAGTTCGCCGGAACAGCTAGTAGATTGTAATATTAAAGATAGATAATCTAAAAATGACGAAAGCCTTAATTGATTCAAACGAGTGCCCTTTTGACAACTTATGTAGGGCAGGTTGAGAATTCAGAACGAAATTTGTCGGGCGTCAGATTGGCAACAGTTCTAATAAATGACCATCTTTGGACCAAATGCCGTAATCGTTCTAACATTTGACACCAATTACTCTTAAGGCTATAAACCAAAGATTTTACGTTTACGTAATAGTAAAATCGACCAAATTGGTGTCTAGGCAGTTTTGTAGGAATCGTGACTCTTGGCATTCGGTACAGTCTGCCTACCCAAGAAGAGACTTGGCAGGAAGATAAATGTTTAAATAATAAAAAAAAAGTGTGAGTGTACTTATGTACACGCGTTAGAAGTTATACTTCTTCGGCGTAATAAGATAAAAATCTTTTTAAAAACTAAAATGTTATCTATAGCTAACTTCATAGCTAACTTCATCATGTTGGTTTTTCGTGACGGTGTGCGCGCGCATCGTAAAAATTTACCCTCATCCTTTTTTCCTAACGCGCCAAAAGAAGTATAACTTCAAAAATCTGAAAAATTCTAGGAAAGTATTTTTAAGTTCAAACGCCTAAACTGAAGGATGAATTGGAGTAAATGTTGGAAGGAGGATGATGGGTATCGTTGACTAAATATGGTATTACAGTAATATGCTTACTGTTTGGTAAGGCCTATTCCTACCATCTTAGTACCAGTGTTTATCATTGTCATGTTGTTTACGCAAGACAGCGTAGCAGATACTTTTGCACTCGTGGCTAAAGCTCCTTGACAAAAGAAAACGACCTGTAACATCTACGGTATAATACAGTATATACGCCTGCAAGTTAAAGTATCTTCACGCCCATATCCCCGATGGAGTATCCCCGAGGAACCCACGAATAGCCGAAGACACTAAGTTCTACAATGTAGGCAATCCTATCGTCAACCGGGCGCATATCCAATATCGGGCGACGTTATTTTTAATAGAAAATTGAAAATACATATTTTCCATTTTTTTTGTCCGGCCCAGGGATCGAACCCGGTACCTCAAGAAGTCAAGTCCGTCGCCAGATCGCTCGACTATAGAGGCGATGTCTTTTTAAAAACACTACTACTACAAAAACTGTATATTGTATATTTGTTACGCGAATACCGGCCAATAATGAACTGATTTTGATGGCTCTTCTTTACAAATATTATGATTCCGAGGTAGTCCCGTAATAAGTTTATCATGAACCGAATAGTACTTTTTATTTATTTATTTAACACTTTATTGCACACAAAAACTAAAATACACAAAATACATGAGAAGTTAAAAATGCACAAAAGGCGAGCTTATCTCGAACTAAAGAAATTTCTTCCAGCCAACCCAAAAAAAAATTAAGCTGTGAAAATAAAATGGAAGGCATCGTGTACAAAACAATTAACTATAGCTATACTTAGAACGAATAAATAAAAGTATACTAATAAAGTGTGTAAAAAAAACAGGTACAATTATAATTATTAAAATATCTTAGTAGGATAATATATGAGTATGTTATTGTGTCAACGATAAGTAATGTTCCTTCAATCTTTTCTTAAAAGTAGGTAAAGAAGGGCTGTCACGAATCACGGTAGGAAGGGAATTCCACAATTTGATTGATATTTTTTAATTTATGCTTTATAATTCATACATTTTTATCTATCTTGACGACATAATTAAGTCCAAATCAAAAGTATTTATAGGGTGTTAATAAAATTTATATGTATTATCTCGGAATCATTTGCTATCTTACGAAAATGTAATAATCAAATAACGATTTTGTGGATCATCTCGGAATAATTTGCTAAATCTTTCGAAAATAGAATTACAAATACCCAATGAAATGGTTGGAGTTAGTTTTTGCAGTTTTAACTGCGCCTGTAGAATCTATAATTGTTATCGTTGGCACGTGGTAGAATTCCATTGTATACACACTTTTTTTGTGTTTAAGTGTTTACTTGGTTTTTTGGCGCCATCGAGAGAAAAGATGGTCGAAGTTTTTTCATAATTATTGAATTTCGTGTTAAAATTGAATGAAATTAGTCAATTTTGGTGGCATTTTGTACAAATTTGTTCAGTGA